>JARBWK010001121.1:0-21217 GCA_030556195.1 Anolis apletophallus | reverse complement strand
TCAGCGTCATGACGGGACCTCCTTTATATAATAGATTAGCCTAGGAACCACTCTGAGGCAGGAGGAGAGGCAGATAAGACATAAAATAACAATAATAATTACTATTATTATTACTATTATTAGCTTAGGTACCCAGAAATGCAATTATTATATTATATACTAGTTGATCCCGCCACGCGCAGCTGTGGCTTTTTTCTTGCCTGTGTCCCAGTTTTTATATATGTGTTTTGTGTGTGTATGTATATATCGTTTTGTGTCTATGTGTACATGTGTGTGTGTGTGTATGTGTGTGTACTTATGTATATGTGTATATGTATATGCGTGTATATGTGTGTACTTATGTATATGTGTGTTTTTGTGTATGTATATGCGTGTATATGTGTAGATGTGTGTAAGTACAGATGTGTGTATGTATGTGTGCATGTCTTTATGTACATACGTGTGTGCATGTGGTGAAGACCAACAGTAACATCCCTTCCTGCCTTTTATACTTCCTTCCCTCTCCCCTCATCCTCAGCTTTTCTCTTCTCTCTGTCCTCCTGCCTCTTCTCCTCCCTTCCTTCTTTCCCTTCCCTCCTTCCTGCCATCCCTCCCCTTTCTGTATCAGTTCTGCTGCCTCCCCTTGTCTCCCTCCCTCCATTCCTCCCTACCTTTTTTTCCTTCCTTTTGCTAGTCCCTTCACCAACTTCTACCTCTTGTATTGCCTTTTATTACCTGCCGGTTTTGCATAACGGCTCTGAGTGGCCAGCACCACCAACATTCCGACACTCTAAACTGCCGAGGGGGGGGGGGGGCTTCCTGCCTCTACATTCTATCTGACGGAGTATTTGCATAATGCCTGTAATTGGTCAGCTCCACTAACATTCCGTCACTCTAAACTGCCAGAGGGAGGTGGCGTGGGGGATCATGGGAGTTGTAGTCCATAATGTTTGTTTGGATTTGTAGCCGTTGGCTCTTTTGGGGTTTGTAAACATACCTCGTAGGGTTTTCTGGGTATGTGGGCTGTTTTTGTGTGTCTGCCTTGTGTGGTTTCTTTGTCTATAAGCCTGTTAGCACTACATGAAGGATTTTATATATATAGATTATTATTTGTTTAGGAACCCAACTGCTTATTAGTATTATTATATGTCTTACCGGCATCTCCCCCTGTCTCAAAGTGGTTGGGTTCCTAAGCTAATAATATATAATATAATAATAATTGCATTGCTGGGTACCTAAGCTAATAATAGTAATAACCCGCTTCTCCTGTCTCGAAGCGGTTGGGTTCCTAAGCTAATAATATATAATATAATAATAATTGCATTGCTGGGTACCTAAGCTAATAATAGTAATAATAATAGTTATTATTATTATTATATTATGTCTTAGCCGCTTCTCCTGTCTCGAAGCGGTTGGGTTCCTATGCTAATAATATATAATATAATAATAATTGCATTGCTGGGTACCTAAGCTAATAATAGTAATAATAATAGTTATTATTATTATTATATTATGTCTTAGCCGCTTCTCCTGTCTCGAAGCGGTTGGGTTCCTATGCTAATAATATATAATATAAT
This sequence comes from Anolis apletophallus, assembly GCA_030556195.1. Classification (NCBI taxonomy): domain Eukaryota; kingdom Metazoa; phylum Chordata; class Lepidosauria; order Squamata; family Anolidae; genus Anolis; species Anolis apletophallus. The sequence goes on along the minus strand of JARBWK010001121.1, from coordinate 19,661 downwards.
AATAATTGCATTGCTGGGTACCTAAGCTAATAATAGTAATAATAATAGTTATTATTATTATATTTATGTCTTAGCCGCTTCTCCTGTCTCGAAGCGGTTGGGTTCCTATGCTAATAATATATAATATAATAATAATTGCATTGCTGGGTACCTAAGCTAATAATAGTAATAATAATAGTTATTATTATTATATTATGTCTTAGCCGCTTCTCCTGTCTCGAAGCGGTTGGGTTCCTATGCTAATAATATATAATATAATAATAATTGCATTGCTGGGTACCTAAGCTAATAATAGTAATAATAATAATAGTAATTATTATTAAAAATTGTCTTACCCACTTCTTCTCCTGTCTCAAAGTGGTTGGGTTCCTAAGCTAATAATATATAGTATAATTATAATTTCATTGCCGGGTACCTAACAATAGTAATAATAGTAATTGTTATTATTATTATATGTCTCATCTGCCTCTCCTCCTGTCTGAAAGTGGTTGGGTTCCTAAGCTAACGATATATAATATAATAATAATTGCATTGCCGGGTACCTAAGCTAATAATAGTAATAATAATAATAATAATTTTATGTCTTACCTAAAGCTCTTCCTGTCTTGAGATGGAACAGAACAGGCATAAACTTCAGGTGTTTTGGACTTCAGCTAACACAATTCTCACAGCCTATCGGCTGTGAGGAATTGTGGGAGCTGAAGTCCAAAACACCTGAGGGCCGAAGTTTGCCTATGCCTGGTGTATATGGCTTTTTTGGGGGAACACCTTGTAATATAGGAATTTGGACACTGAGCGCGCTCTTTGTGTTGCTCCCTCTCGCAGGTCGGCTCAACTGGTGGGCCAACGTGGATCCCAGCTGCCAGCGGCTGCTTCCGTTGGCCACGACGGAGACGGCAACTGCCTTCTTCACGCGGCATCATTAGGTAGGAAGGGACCCTCTGACTCGCCTCAAGGCTCTGGATTTTACCCAGATGCAACGTCGCAATCTCACTTTCCTCCCCCTTCTCCATCCGTCCACAACCCACCCCTCGTTTGCAGGGATGTGGGGTTTTCCACGACGGGACCTGATGCTCCATAAATCCCTTTACACCCTGATGGATAAAGGGGCCGAAAGGGAGGCCCTGAAGCGGCGCTGGCGCTGGCAGCAGACGCAGCAGAACAAAGAGGTACGGGGCCCATCCGTGGGGCCGATCCCCGTTGCCAGCCGGAAGTGGTGCTTTTCTCTTCCCCATCCCCTAAGAATTTGGGGGGTTTACATCTGCACTATAATGCTATGGAACATTATAGTGTTATATAGTTTTAAGTTGTGGATTTTAATCTGCACTCAACTCTGTGTATCTTATTGCATGTGTTTTAATAGTGTTTAATGTGTTTTAATGCTATTGTACTCCGCCTCAAACTGCAGGCAGAGGTGGGTAATAAATATATTATTATTATTATCTTTGAATTATTATATTATGCTATTATTATATCATCATCATTATATTATATTATTTTGTTATACCAGTGTTTCCCAACCTTTTTTGAGCCGCGGCACATTTTTTACATTTACAAAATCCCGGGGCACACAACCAACCAAAATGACACAAAATGACACTCTAACACAGTCATACATATAGCTAATATGTTTTTAAATGTATTTATGCGCTCAGTGTGAAACCTGGGCCTGTTTCGATGAACACAACATAGATATCCTGGCAGGAATGGCAGAAAGACACAAACTTCCCACACGGAACTCCCATAACCAAGAGAAAATACTGTAAGAGTTTGGTGGGCATTGACCTTGAGTTTTGGAGTTGTAGTTCACCTATATCCAGAGAGCATTGTGGACTCAAACAATGTTGGATCAGGACCAAACTTGGCATGAATACTCAATATGCCCAAATGTGAACACAGATGGAGCTTGGGGAAAATAGACCTTGACATTTGGGAGGTACAGTTTCTGGGATTTATAGTTAACACACAATCAAAGAGCATCCTGAACTCTTGCAACAATGGAATTGAACCAAACTTGGCATATTGAACTCTCATTACCAACAGAAAGTAGCACTCTTTGGCAGAGAAGCCTAAAGGCTTAGTTTCCAGAGTAGCAGAAAACCTGACTTGTTTCTCCCCTTTCCGCCCCCCCCAGTCTGGCCTGGTCTATACGGAAGAGGAGTGGCAGAAGGAGTGGAACGAACTCATCAAGCTGGCCTCCAGCGAGCCCCGCATGCACTACGGCACCAACGGCAGCAACTGCGGCGGGTGAGCAGGGCCTTTCCTGGATCCGCACCAGACTCTCGCCTCCCCCCTTTCAGATTCCTCTCCCGTTCGTCCCCAAGACCAGGGATTTCCCTCTTAGGCCTCAGAGTTGGAGGGCATTTCCAACAGGTTTCCCCCTTTCAGTTAGGGTCGAAGGCTCCGAGGAGCCGGTCTACGAGAGCCTGGAGGAGTTCCATGTCTTCGTCCTGGCCCACGTCCTCAAGCGGCCCATCGTGGTGGTCGCCGACACCATGCTGAGGGATTCCGGAGGGGAAGGTAGGAAAAAGACACGTCTTCTCGTTCCTTTTCTTTTCGGCTCCATGCAGTCATGCCGGCCACATGACCTAGGCTAGGGGGTGTCTATGGACAACGCCGGCTCTTCAGCTTAGAAGTGGAGATGAGCACCAACCTCCAGAGTTGGACATGACTAGACTTAATATCGAGGGAAACCTTTACCTTTCAATTTTATGTTAAACTAGCTGAGCCCGGCACACGTTGTTGTGCCATATGCCATTCTCTGTCTATCTATCTCTATCTATCTCTTTCTGTTTTTCTTTGTCTTTCTATCTCTGTCTGTCTGTGTTTGTCTATCTCTCTTTCTATGTCTCGCTCTCTGTGTATCTCTACCTTTCTCTGTGTCTGTCTGTCTGTCTATCGATCTGTCTCTCTATCTGTATGTATCTCTGCCTTTGTCTATTTGTCTCTTTCTGTCTCTCAATCTGTCTCTGTTTCTTTCCCTCTGTCTGTCTGTCTGTAGCTCTCTGTCTGTTTTTCTATTTCTTTCTCTCTCTCTCTCTCTTTCTCTCTTTCTCTCTCTCTCTCTCTTTCTCTCTTTCTCTCTCTCTCTCTCTCTCTCTCTCTGTATCAATCTCCTATCTCTCTCTCTCTTCTGTCTGTCTAGCTCAGTGGTTCTCAACCTAGGGTCCCCAGATGTTTTGGCCTTCAACTCCCAGAATTCTTAGCAGCTGGTAAACTGGCTGGGGTTTCTGGGAGTTGTAGGCCAAAAACACCTGGGGACCCCGGAGTCTCTGTGTGTCTCCTGGACTGGATGGAGGGAGGGGAGGAGGGGCTAAGGAGAAGCCGGCTCGGCTTCTCCTTAGCCCCCTGCTGCATCACGGCACGGCCCCCACTGTCCCGGGACAGCGGCGGCGTGGCGTGGATGGAGAGGGAGGAGGGGCTAAGGAGAAGCCGGCTCTGCTTCTCCTTAGCCCCCTGCTGCATCCATGGCACGGCCCCCGCTGTCCCCGGAGCGGCGGCGTGCCGTGGATGGAGGGAGGGGAGGAGGGTCCGTGGGGCGTGCCGTGGATGCAGCAAGGGGGCTAAGGAGAAGCCGAGGCGGCTTCTCCTTAGCCCCCCTCCCCCTCCCTCCATCCACGCCATGGTCGCCGCTTTTCGGGGACAGCGGGGGCCGTGCCGTGGATGCAGCAGGGGCTGGGAGAAGCCGGGCGGCTTCTCCCAGCCCCCTTGCTGCATCCACGGCACGGCCCCTCGCTGTCCCGGAAAAGCGGCGGCCGTGTCGTGGATGGAGGGAGGGAGGAGGGGCTAAGGAGAAGCCGGCTCGGTTCTCAGCCCGGCCCCTTCCTCCATCACGGCGCCCCGCCGCTGTTCCTGAGGAGGAGGAGGCGAGGGGTGAGTGTTGGCTGCCATGCGCGAACGTTCTAAGCGTTCGCTGGCAGCGAAGAGGCCGGGATGGGAATTCCCCTGGCGGATTTTGGGGCTGGTTTTGGGGGTGTTGGGAGGTACCTAGGGTCTGGTTTTTGGGCCTAGTTGGTACCGAGGGGTTATGGTTCTATGGGCTGGCTAGTTTAGTGCTTCTGCATGGCATGGTTTAGTTGTCTATGATCGTCAATGCACGACCGTGTCTCCTTTATATATATAGATGTACTTTGATTTGTATTTTTATTACGTTGTGAGCCGCTTTGGGTCCCGTTAGGCAGAAAAGAGGGATATAAATAAAGGATTATTATTATTATTATTACGTTTATTTTATTTATACCCTGCTTTTTCTCTCCACAAGGACATTCATCATCATCATTATTATTATTCCTTCCATTATTATTATTATTATTTATACCCCACTTTTTCTCTACAAGGACATTCATTATTGTTGTTATTATTATTATTCCTTCCTTCTTTTATTATTATTATTATGTTTATTTATAACCCACTTTTTTCTCTCCACATGGACATTCATTATTATTTTTATTTTTTTTATTATTCCTATCATTCCTTCTATTACTATTATTATGTTTATTTATACCCTGCTTTTTCTCTCCACAAGGACATTCATTATTATTAATATGATTATTATTATTCCTTCCATTATAATAATAATTATTATGTTTATTTGTAACCCACTTTTTTCCCTCCACATGGACATTCATTATTTTTTTATTATTATTCCTATCATTTCTTCCCTTATTATTATTATTATTTATACCCTGCTTTTTCTCTCAAGGACATTCATTATTATTATTATTATTCCTTCCATTATAATAATAATTATTATTATTATGTTTATTTATAACCCACTTTTTTCTCTCCACCTGGACATTCATTATTTTTTATTATTATTATTCCTATCATTCCTTCTATTACAATTATTATGTTTATTTATACCCTGCTTTTTCTCTCCACAAGGACATTCATTATTATTAATATGATTATTATTATTCCTTCCATTATAATAATTATTATTATGTTTATCTATAACCCACTTTTTTCTCTCCACATGGACATTCGTTATTTTTTAATTATTATTCCTATCATTTCTTCCCTTATTATTATTATTTATACCCTGCTTTTTCTCTCAAGGACATTCATTATTATTATTATTCCTTCCTTCCATTATTATAATTATAATTATTATGTTTATTTATAACCCACTTTTTTCTCTCCACATGGACATTCATTATTTTTTTATTTTTTTTATTATTCCTATCATTTCTTCCATTATTATTATTATTATTATTTATACCCCGCTTTTTTTCTCCACAAGGACATTTATTATTATTATTATTATTATTATTATTATTATTATTATTACTAGCTGAGGACCGGTGCCGGGTTTTTGAGGAAGGCATTGTGTGCCAAGGTTGGTTCCTATTAGATGTTTATGTGGCTTGGAGTGGTCTCAGGAACTTAGTGAAGGTACTGCGAGTCCCGTGGGCCTAGTCAGGAAAATCAAGTTGAGGGAGCCTAACAATATCCCATGTGCTGAGGCCTAGTCAGGAAAATCAAGTTAAGGATGCCTTGTTGTCAATTTTGGGCCTGGTCTGTGATGTATAGGGGCTACAGTGTTGTTTTGGAAGTGAATGAGGCGAAGGTACTTCATATCCCATCATTCGTGGCCTATCCTGCCTTAAACCACACCAGGTTTTGAAGTGGGCCATTGGGCCCCTGTTTGCCAATTTTTGTCCTAATTCGTCACTGCTGTGGGCCACAGTGTCTGACTGACTGGGGCTTTTCCTTTTTCCTTTGAGTCACCTTAAAATGTTGGAATGTGGATGGCCATTCGGAGTCCGTTATGCAGATATGATTTCAGTGGCAGCCAATCCCCTCTGTCTGGGGCCATTTGGGCGTGGTATGTGATTTTTAGGGACTACAGTGTTGTTTTGGAAGTGTATGAGGTGAATGTACTGCAAATCCATCATTTGTGGCCCATCCTGCCCTAAACCACACCAGGTTGTGAAGTGGGCCATTGGGCCCCTGTTTACCAAGTTTGGTCGTGATCCGTCAGTGCCTGCGGCCTTTCGCTTTCCCTCTGAGTCACCTTGGAATGGTGGCATGAGGTTGGCCTATCGACGGACGTTATGCACATACCAATTTTGTGGCAACCAATCCCCTCTGTCTGGGGCCGTAGAAAGTTGGAGTTCTGAGGCTGGCCAATCAGAGCCCGTTATAAATAACCCCACAATGGCAGCCAATCGAAACACTTGCACATATTCCTCCCTCCACTCGGTTGCTCGGCCACACAACCGCCCGCAAACACTGACTTTTATTATATGTAATAGATAGAACTAGATAGATAGATAGATTTACTTCCATCATTATTATTATTATTATGTTTATTTATACCCCGCTTTTTTCTCTCCACAAGGACATTCATTATTATTATTCCTTCCTTTCATTATTATATGCATTATGTTTATTTATACCCTGCTTTTTTTCTCCACAAGTACATTGATTATTATTATTATTCCTTCCTTCCATTATTATTATTATTATAATTATTATGTTTATTTATACCCTGCTTTTTCTCTCCACCAGAAAATTCATTATTATTATTATTATGTTTATTTATACCCCGCTTTTTCTCTCCACAAGAAAATTCATTATTATTATTATTATTATGTTTATTTATACCCTGCTTTTTCTCTCCACAAGAAAATTCATTATTATTATTATTATGTTTATTTATACCCCGCTTTTTCTCTCCACAAGAAAATTCATTATTATTATTATTATGTTTATTTATACCCTGCTTTTTCTCTCCACAAGAAAATTCATTATTATTGTAATAAAAAGTCTTTATTGAATTTCAAATATATGACAGAAAGAATTTAAAAACATGAAACAGTAGGAAAGTGTACACCCGAGTTGTTTACTCTGGGTGTCAAGAATAGAAACAGAAACAGAAAATCCATAGAAAGTTCATAGTACAAAGTAAAGTGTGTGCTTTAGGGTGTATAAAGAAGCTAGGGTTGTTAACCCCCTTGCTTTTGCGGAGTGTTAATGATTTGAAGGCATGACGAGATTTCTCTTTCTTTCGACCTCTGTGGCTAGGTGGTATCTCTTCTTCTGTTGGTTGGCTCAGCTGGGGTATTTGGGTGCTGTTCTCTATACACAAAGATCCAAAAAAAGATTACAAACATATCCCCCTTTCCCTGTCCCCCCCCCCCCAATCTATCCCCCCTATTATCCCGTTGGTTCTTCTCTCTCCTCCCCTCCTTCCCCTCTTCCCCTTTATAGGCTTTTCACTTTAAGCTCTATATCTTTCTCCCTTTTAAAGTAATCTATCAAATCTGACCAGTCCCATTTGCTGTTTTTTTTTCCACTGTCCTCTTTATCGCTCTTTTTCCCCTCTAGGGCCTCTGTCATGGCTTCCATCTGAACCGTCTCAATAATTTTCATCAACCATTCTTCCCTTGTGGGGGCCTCTTGTGATTTCCAATGTCTGGCCATTACCATTTTTGCCGCCGTAGTAGTCAGGATAAATAGATTTTTATCTTTCTTATCCCAGGAGGGGTCCACTATGCCTAATAGGAATAGTTCTGGACGTTTCTCGATCTTTCTTTTCAACATTTTCTCCAATTCGGTGTGTATCTCACTCCAAAACTTCTCTGTCTGGGGCACATCCACCACATGTGGAAGTATGTGCCTACATTTTTTTTTTTACAATTCCAGCAGTCTGGCTTTTGATTTTTATATATTTTGGCTAGTTTGTTTGGTGTGAGGTACCACCTATATATTAGTTTAATCCAACTTTCCTTATACTTATGACAGTAGGAGATGTTGACGTTGTTTTTCCAAATGGCTGTCCAGGTCTCCTCCTTTATCTTATATCCTATGTTTCTGGACCATTGTATTTTATAGTTTTCTCCTTTGGTCCCCGATTGATCCCAACTTAATAAAATTTTGTATATCCGTCCCACTTTTTTCTTTTTGTCGTCGAAAATTATCTCTTCTAATTCATTTGGCATATCCATAAATCCAATTTTATATCCTTTTTATATTTTTCTCTTAGTTGTAGGTAAGAGAACCAATCAATTTCTCTGTCGGTCTCAATCTGTTCTTTGGTCCGTAGCTCATAGATATTGCCATTCCATCTCAAAGTTTCTTTATAAGTCAACCATCTCCTACTGTCAAGTTGGCGTATTCTATGAGCTTCCATCGGAGACACCACAATGGAATCCCTGCCCCAAAATTTTTCTTATATTTATTCCAGATTCTTAATAAGATACCTCTTGTGCTGTGATTTGTAAAATTTCTATCCACTTTCAATTTGTCATAGTACATATACCCGTAGCCCAAACTTCAGGTCAAAGCCTTCTAATTCTAGCAGTCTATCGCTTTTTTAGTTTGCACCACTCCCCAGCCAGTTGAGGCAGTTAGCTTCAAATAGCCTCTCAAATTTGGGACTCCAATCCCACCCTTTTCCTTTATCTGTTGTACTGTTTTCCATCTTACCCTGGGTTTCTTTCCACCCCATATGAATTTTGAGAGATCTTTATCCCAGATATTAAACTGCGCCTCGTTCCTGACTATGGGGAGGGATGCGAACAAAAAATTCAACTTAGGTAGTACCATCATCTTGACGGATGCCACTCTCCCAAGGAACGATAGATTAAGTTTTGACCAGTTGTTCAGATCTTTTTGAATCTCTTCCCATTTTGGTTTGTAATTGTTCCTAAAGAGCTTTGAGTTTTTGGGGGTTATGGTCACTCCCAGGTACTTCACCTTGTTTGTTATTTTCATCCCCGTCTTTTCCTGGAGTTGTCGTTTTGCCTCCTCATCCATATTTTTCACTAGAATTTGTGTTTTTCCTTTATTAATTTTGAAGCCCGCCACCTTTCCAAAACTTTCGATTTTGTCAATCCACTGTCCGATATGTTCCCTTGGATTTTCTACTATCAGGGCCAGGTCGTCCGCGAATGCAAGAACTTTTATTGAATTTTTCTTTATATTTGCCCCCTTCAAGTTTCTATCCAACCTGATTTCCTCGAGCAGAGTTTCTAACATGAAGATGAACAACAGGGGGGAGAGGGGGCACCCTTGTCTTACCCCTTTTTGTATCTTGATCTTATTCGTTCTCTCCTGATTTACTATTACTCTGGCGTGTTGTTCGGTATAGATGGCCTGTATAATCTTCATGAAAGAGAATCCAACATCTATTTCCCTCAGGAGTTCTCTCAGGTAGACCCAATTGATCTTATCAAAAGCTTTTTCAGCGTCCACAAACACCATTGCAATCTCCCTGCTAATATGTTTTTCATAATAATCTAATAGGCCTAATATGGTTCTTACATTTGTGGCTAGTTGTCTTTAGGCAAAAAGCCATTTTGGTCCTCTTTTATCCAATTGTTAAGAAATGTCTTGAATCTTTCTGCTATAATATGTGTAAATATTTTATAGTCCGCATTTAGCAGGGAGATCGGTCTGTAGTTTGCTGGACTAGTTGGGTCTTTCCCCTCCTTACTTATCAGGGTTATGTTGGACTCTCTCCATGTTTCGGGATATCGCCTTCCTCCGTTATTTTATTGAACAATTTTTCCATTATTGGGGTTAAAATATCTCTATAGGTTTTATAATATTCTACCGGGTACCCATCTGGTCCTGCTGCTTTCCCCCCTTTCATTGAATTTATGGCCCCTTCTATCTCTTCCCTCGTTATCTTTCTATTTAGGTTCTCTCTCTCTTCATCTGTAATTTTCCCCAGCTTCTTCCTGCTTATATACTCTACCACCTCTTCCTCCCTTATTTCATCCTTTTCGTAGAGGCTGGAGAAGTATGTTTCTATCGCTTCTTTAATTTCCTCCGCTGTATTACAATCCTTTTGGTCCACTTTTAATTTCTCTATCCAATTTCGTTTTCTTTTTTGCTTCAATTGCCACGCCAATAACCTGCCTGGTTTGTTGGCTGATTCAAAATATTTCTGTTTTAGATATTTCAGATTGATTTCTAACTTTCTAAGTTCGATTGTGTCTAATTGTTTCTTCCACACCTCTATTTCATTTTTTAATTTCTTGTCTCTCGGTTTTGCCTTCAACTCTTTCTCTAGCTTTTCTATCTTGCCCTTTATTTCCTGAGTTTCTTTATTTCTTTTTTTCCTCCAGAAGGCCTGTTGTCTCATATAGAGTCCCCTCATAAATGCTTTCCCCGAGGATTTATGGCGGTCAGAAAAGAAGGTGAAATCCTTTTCCTGGGGATTGGCCACCCTCCAAACATCTCTTATGTCCAATTTGTCCTTTAAACAGAAAAAACTTTTTGGTAACCTCCCATTTTGTCCCTTTTTGCCCAGTCTGGCAGGATTTTTGTCCATTTTTGGGTCAGTGACTCCATTGAGGTCTCCGAGGATTATAATATTATCATAATCCACTTTGTCTATTTCTCTATCCAACTTCCTGAAGTAGTTTTGTTTAGTATCATTCGGCGCATATATGTTACATACTAAGATGGCCTCTTTTTTCCACTTTGATAACCACCCCGAGATAACTCCCTTCTTTGTCCCCAAAAACTTTTTTTGGGTTCAGGTTAGCCTTCACATACAATGCCACCCCCCTCTTCTTCTTTTCCATTGATGCTACAAATACCTCTCCTAAGTCTTCCCTTTTTAGATAGTGCTCCTCACTTTTTTTAATATGCGTCTCCTGGATTGCGATTATATTCGCCTTCTCCTTTTTTATTCTATTGCAGTGGTTCTCAACCTTTCTAATGCCGTGACCCCTAAATAAAGTTCCTCATGTTGTGGTGACCCCCAACCGTATTTTCGGTGCTACTTCATAACGATAATTTTGCTACTCTGATATTCAGGGTGTATTTTCATTGTTACAAATTAACATAATTAAGCATAGTGATTAATCACAAAAACAATATGTGTGGGGGAGTATGGACAATAGATGATGGGATTTGCAGTACCTTCAACTGATGCAGCTCTGACATCCACAGACCACCGAGACCCCCACGAATTACAGACCTGGACCAAACGTGGCACACAGAACCCAAATGACCAATAGAAAAGACTGGAAGGGGTTGGGTCTTGCTGGGATGTTTAGTTCTCCAGCCATCAAAGAGCATTCTGAAACCCAACAATTAAATTGGACCAAACTTGGCCTGCAGAACTCTCATAACCAACAGAAAAGACTGGAGAGGTCTGGGGAAAATAGACCTTGGCATTTGGGTCTTGCTGGGATGTTTAGTTCTCCAGCCATCAAAGAGCATTCTGAAATCCAACATCAATTAAATTGGACCAAACTTGGCCTGCAGAACTCTCATAACCAACAGAAAAGACTGAGAGGTCTGGGGAAAATAGACCTTGGCATTTGGGTCTTGCTGGGATGTTTAGTTCTCCAGCCATCAAAGAGCATTCTGAAATCCAACATCAATTAAATTGACCAAACTTGGCCTGCAGAACTCTCATAACCAACAGAAAAGACTGGAGAGGTCTGGGGAAAATAGACCTTGGCATTTGGGTCTTGCTGGGATGTTTAGTTCTCCAGCCATCAAAGAGCATTCTGAAATCCAACATCAATTAAATTGGACCAAACTTGGCCTGCAGAACTCTCATAACCAACAGAAAAGACTGGAGAGGTCTGGGGAAAATAGACCTTGGCATTTGGGTCTTGCTGGGATGTTTAGTTCTCCAGCCATCAAAGAGCATTCTGAAATCCAACAACAATTAAATTGGACCAAACTTGGCCTGCAGAACTCTCATAACCAACAGAAAAGACTGAGAGGTCTGGGGAAAATAGACCTTGGCATTTGGGTCTTGCTGGGATGTTTAGTTCCCCAGCCAATTTCAAGAATAATAATAAAAATTAATACCAATAAAATTACATTAATTGAGGCATTAGGTTAAATGTTTTTGAATGTTTACATAAAACTGTAATTTAAGGTAAGCTGGAAAATTTGGACAATTGGGATGGGAAGAGGGCAACTGGGGAAGGGGAAAGCTTTAGGTGGGAAGGGTTGGGATGGAAAGGGGGCAAGACTGAATGGGAAAGAGGCTGGAACCTAGGAAAGTGGAGAGAGGGGGCTGGGGATGGGAGTAGTAAAGGCTGGGATAGGAAGGGGAAAAACTGGGACAAGGGAAGACTGGGGTGGGCAAAGGGCTCTGGAAAATTTGGGGAAACTAAGGGAAGAAGGGGGAAGGACTGGAAAGGGAAATTGTGGGTGGGGATTCTTCCTTTGGGTCTTTGGAAGGGGCTGTCTGGGAGAGCTACCTGCTTTTGCAAGAAATGCAAGGAACTCCTGCTGGAGCAGAGGGGCAGCTACCTGCCTGCTCTGCTTCCTCTTCCTTCTCCTCTCCCTTTCGCCCCCAGAAGGGAGACCTGGAAAGCAGGGAGGCGGGAGGGGAATGAAAGCACGGAGGAAGTTGCTTTTTTCCGGAGGGGGTGTCTCCTCCTCGCTTCCACTCCCCTCCCTGCTTCTGGGGCGGAAGGGAGAGGAAGAGGCAGCGACCCCAGGCAGCTGTGGATCGGAGGGGAATGAAAGCACGGAGGCGCCCCCGCCTCCTGCGACCCACCAGCTGCCTCCCTGCCTGCCTCGATGGGGTGCTGCTGCCCTTTCCCTCTTCTTCCTCCTTACTTCTCGATGCCTAACTGGAGGAGGAAGAGGAGAAACAACAGCGCCCCTTCTCCTTTTCTTCTCCTCTTCCTCCAGCTGGCCATCAAGAAGGAAGAAGAAGGGACTGGGTGGGCTGCTGCAGTTTCTCCTCTTCTTCCTCCTCGATGGCCAGCTGGAGGAGGAAGAAGAGAAGAAACAGCGGCAACGGCCCCTGTGCGGCCTCCGCGGTGTCTCCTCTTCTCTTCCCCTCTTCTTCCTTCATGGCCAGCTGGAGGAGGAGTAGGATTGTCAGGAAGAGCGGGGGCAGAGGAGCCTCGCCTGGGGGCCCCTGTGCCGCCTCTGCCGCTTGGCCCCCTCCTCCATGGGCAGCCGGCTTCGGAGCTGCAAATCCAGGCTCCGCTGTCGGCTTGACCCGAAAATAAACTGGTGGACCTTATCCCCTCTGTGCCTTTGCCTCTAAGCTCCTCCTCCTACCTCTATCCAGCCCTGTGAGAAGGGGGAGGAGGAGGAGGAGACAACCTGAGCGCCTGGCTGTTTGGCTGGCACAGGGGCCGGCAGCCATTTTGAAGAGGGGGCGGGGCTAACTGAGGTGCCTTCGCGACCCGCGGAAAATGGCCCCACGACCCCCCTGGGGGTCGCGACCCCCAGGTTGAGAACCCCTGTTCTATTGTATATTCTTTTCCTTTTTTTGCCCCATTATTTAACCCATTAACATTCCACGTTATGCATCTAAGTGGCATGTTTCTCTCCCCCTTTTATACTTAGTCTTCTTCTTCAAGAGTTTTTGGGTCGTCCGTAATGTCCTCCTCCTCTTCCTCCCTTTCCCCTTCCGACACTTGTTCCTCGCCCTCCGATCCAGGTTCCTCTCTCTCCTCCTCTCCCTCTGGTTCCTCCGGCTCTGCCACTTCCTCTCCGTGTGTTATTTCCTCAGAGGCATATCTTTTTGGGGTGAAAGTCTTTGGTGGTTGCTCTCTTTTCCTGGTTGTTCCTCTTCCTCGGGTTCCCTTGAGATCCTCCTCGTATCTCCTCAGGAAATCTTTGGCTCTTTCCTCCGTTGTTAGCCAGTGTTTTTTCCCTTTGTACGATGCCATCACCCCCTCTATCTTCTCCCACCGGAACCTTATGTCGTGTCTCTTCAAGATGTCCGTCAAGAAGGCATATTTTTTCCTCCTGTCCAGGATCTCTGAGGGCAGTTCTTTTAGTATGATCACTTTTTTATCCATATAGGATCCCTTAGATTTCTCCTGCCACTTTAAAATGTCGTCTCTTATGCTTTTTCTTGTGAAATTCGCAATGATATCTCTTGGGGTGTTATGTCTTCTTGCGTACGCAGAGTTTATCCTGTACACCCTATCTATTTTGTTCGCCATCATTGCTTCCGGCTTGTTCAGTATCTTGGCTGTAATGGCTGTGATCAAGCTCTTGACATTCTGATTTTCCTCCTCCACCACTCCTCGAAATCTAAGCTGGTACTCCTTCTGAGAATATTCTAGTTGTAGGTGTTTGTCCTCCCAGTCTGAGTTCTTTAACTCCAGTTCTTTTATCCTATCCTGATTTATTTTTTGGTTCTCTCTCAATTCCTTGTTTTCCTTTTTGAGGTCTTTGATTTCTATTGCCATGTTTTTCATTCGTTGGTTCATCTCTTGTAGTTCTTTCTTTGTCTCTTTTATGTCTTTCTTGAGATCAGCTTTCATGTCCCTCAAGTCCTCTTTCAGTTCTTCCTTATTCCTTTCTCTCTCTTTCTCTCTCTTTGTAGAAATCTCCTTATTTCCTGGAACTCTCCTAGCATATCTCTCATTCCGAAGTCTCCAGCTCCTGACCCTCTCCTCTTATCATCTTGCTTTTTCTCTCTTTCCCCCTTTCTGGTCGCCATCAGGGCCATGGCAGGATCTGCCCCTTTGCGTTCTTCTATCCTCTTCTTTCCCAGGTTTAAAGCTTATTTCTTTTACTTCTCTCTGTCTTCGTCCGTCCCTTCTGTCCTACTTGGGATGGGGAAGGCTTTGGGCCTCCTCCGCTCTTCTTCTTTGTCAGCTGTTTGTTCTCTTCCTCACCTCCTCCGCGGGTTTACGCCAAGCGCCGAGTGTTCTATATTTTTTCCTTGTGTAGCTCTATTTCCTCTCTGGTCCGTCCCCTGACTGTGTCCGGGTTCTCCTTCCCACTCCTGGGCGTCTCTGGATGTGTCTCTCTGTGTTCCTAGCTCTACGGCTCGTTTCTTCTTCTTCCGCCCCTCCTCTTAGCTCCACGTCACTTCCGTCTTTTATTTATTTTCTGAGGAGGCTTCTTATCTGGGCTCGCCATCAGCCGCCATTATGGACCGCCTCCTCCGCACCTTTCCGCTCCTTGGCTCCCGCTTCTCCGCCTCCTCCTCCGCTCTCAACCAACGCTTCCCCCGCTCACCTCCTCACTCCTTTGTCGTCGCCCTCCGCTCACCGCCGTCTGCTCGCCGCTTCGCCTGGGTATGTTTACTTTCGTCCCCCTCGTTTCTTCTCTCGCGTCCCTATGTTTCGCAGCGCCTTTCCGCCACTCCGTCTCTTCCTTTTTTCCTTTGGTTGTCTTGCCTTCAGAGAAAGTGTGTGTGTGTGTGTGGTCCGGTCGGCGTGGTGTGGTGACCCTGACTTAGCAGGGTCTAGCCCGGCGGTTACCTCTCCGGCCCTCTTCTGCTCTTACCAACCTTCCTCAGGGCCCTTGGGGGACCCCGGATCTGGCTGGGGAGGCTCTCTCCTGGGCCTTGAGCTCCAGAACCTTTTTTCTCGGGTCTGTGCGGGTGCCTTAAGGCCCCGGTAACCTTCTTCTCCGCTTCACTCCAAGAGAGGTCTCTTTGAGTGCGGCCACCCCGCCATTGACCGGACCGGAAGTCTGTCAAGAAAATTCATTATTATTATTATTATGTTTATTTATACCCCGCTTTTTCTCTCCACAAGAAAATTCATTATTATTATCATGTTTATTTATACCCCGCTTTTTCTCTCCACAAGAAAATTCATTATTATTATTATTATGTTTATTTATACCCTGCTTTTTCTCTCCACAAGAAAATTCATTATTATTATTATTATGTGTATTTATACCCTGCTTTTTCTCTTTACAAGGAGATTCATTATTATTATTATTATTATTCCTTTCTCTAAAGGCAAGGCAGTTTACACAATTCCAAAACAGAGCTCTTTGGAGATAGGAGGGAGGCAGGAAAAGCAGAGCCCAAGGGCCTTTCCACACAGCCATATAACCCAGAATATCAAGGCAGATAAGCCACAATGCCTGCTTTGAACTGGGTTATCTGAGTCCACACTGCCATATAATCCAGGTCAATGTGGATTTTATACAGCTGTGGGGAAGGGGTCTGTTTTATAGTTTTTGAACTTCCTTGCCTTTGGAGAAGGAAGGAGGAAATCCGCCCCAAATGGCTCTGTGACTATTACGTGAAGAACAAACACGCCACCTAAAATGGGGGTTGCGACTATTATGTGGGGAAATACGGTAAAACCCCACCGACAGCCTGTGCTCCTCTTCTTCCAGCGTTTGCGCCCATCCCTTTGGCGGCATCTACTTGCCCTTGAGGTCCCTGCCAACAAGTGCCACCGCTCCCCGCTGGTGCTGGCCTACGACCAGGCCCACTTCTCCGCCTTGGTCTCCATGGAGCAGAAGGAGCCCAGCAAAGAGCAAGGTGAGAACGCGGCCCTCAGACTCTTGTGTTTGTTGATCTCCCGGCCTTTTAGCTCTGTAGATATTTTAAGAAGCGATCCGACTATTATTTCCTCCGCAGCCGTGATCCCACTGACGGACTCCGAGCACAAGCTGCTTCCCGTCCACTTTGCGGTCGACCCCGGGAAGGACTGGGAGTGGGGCAAAGACGACGGCGACAACGTCAAGCTGGCAAGGTGAGGCTCTTCCTGGTAGGCTTGGCAAGGACTCGCAGAGCTTGGAACTCAACCACGTCCTGCACAAGTTTGTAGTTTTTATCAAGGAAATGCTCAGTTCAACCATTTCAAAGCTCCCTGCTTGGGTGGTGATGACACGATCATCAGCGTAGATGAAGCTGTGCCTGTTCTGGCAGTGGCTGGTCCCTTGTGTAAATGGTAAACATTAGGAATCAGCTGGTTTTCCCCTGTAATAGGCACTAAGAACACTTAAAGCTTCGGAGAACTTCTGTTCAACCATTTCAAGGCTTCCTCCTTGAGTGGTGATGGCACGATCGTCAGCATAGATGAAATTCTTTGTCCCTTCTGGCAGTGGCTGGTCCCTTGTGTAAATGGTAAACATTAGGAATCAGCTGGTTTTCCCTGTAATAGGCACTAAGAGCACCTAAAAGCTTCGGAGAGCTTCCGCTCAACCATTTCAAAGCTCCCTGCTTGGGTAGTGATGGCACAATTGTCAGCGTAGATGAAACTGTGCCTGTTCTGGCAGTGGCTGGTCCCTTGTGTAAATGGTAAACATTAGAATCAGCTGGTTTTCCCTGTAATAGGCACTAAGAGCACCTAAAGCTTCGAGAGCTTCCTCAACCATTTCAAAGCTCCCTGCTTGGTAGTGATGGCACGATTGTCAGTGTAGATGAAACTGTGCCTGTTCTGGCAGTGGCTGGTCCCTTTGTGTAAATGGTAAACATTAGGAATCAGTTGGTTTTCCCCTGTAATAGGCACTAAGAGCACCTAAAGCTTCGGAGAGCTTCCGTTCAACCATTTCAAAGCTCCCTGCTTGGGTAGTGATGGCACGATTGTCAGCGTAGATGAAACTGTGCCTGTTCTGGCAGTGGCTGGTCCCTTGTGTAAATGGTAAACATTAGGAATCAGTTGGTTTTCCCTGTAATAGGCACTAAGAGCACCTAAAGCTTCGGAGAGCTTCCGTTCAACCATTTCAAAGCTCCTGCTTGGGTAGTGATGGCACGATTGTCAGCGTAGATGAAACTGTGCCTGTTCTGGCAGTGGCTGGTCCCTTGTGTAAATGGTAAACATTAGGAATCAGCTGGTTTTCCCTGTAATAGGCACTAAGAGCACCTAAAGCTCGAGAGCTTCCGTTCAACCATTTCAAAGCTCCCTGCTTGGGTAGTGATGGCACGATAGTCAGCGTAGATGAAACTGTGCCTGTTCTGGCAGTGGCTGGTCCCTTGTGTAAATGGTAAACATTAGGAATCAGCTGGTTTTCCCCTGTAATAGGCACTAAGAGCACCTAAAGCTTCGGAGAGCTTCCGTTCAACCATTTCAAAGCTCCCTGCTTGGGTAGTGATGGCACGATCATCAGCGTAGATGAAACTGTGCCTGTTCTGGCAGTGGCTGGTCCCTTGTGTAAATGGTAAACATTAGGAATCAGCTGGTTTTCCCCTGTAATAGGCACTAAGAGCACCTAAAGCTTCGGAGAGCTTCCGTTCAACCATTTCAAAGCTCCCTGCTTGGGTAGTGATGGCACGATCATCAGCGTAGATGAAACTGTGCCTGTTCTGGCAGTGGCTGGTCCCTTGTGTAAATGGTAAACATTAGGAATCAGCTGGTTTTCCCCTGTAATAGGCACTAAGAGCACCTAAAGCTTCGAGAGCTTCCGTTCAACCATTTCAAAGCTCCCTGCTTGGGTAGTGATGGCACGATCATCAGCGTAGATGAAACTGTGCCTGTTCTGGCAGTGGCTGGTCCCTTGTGTAAATGGTAAACATTAGGAATCAGCTGGTTTTCCCCTGTAATAGGCACTAAGAGCACCTAAAGCTTCGGAGAGCTTCCGTTCAACCATTTCAAAGCTCCCTGCTTGGGTAGTGATGGCACGATCGTCAGCGTAGATGAAACTGTGCCTGTTCTGGCAGTGGCTGGTCCCTTGTGTAAATGGTAAACATTAGGAATCAGCTGGTTTTCCCTGTAATAGGCACTAAGAGCACCTAAAGCTCGGAGAGCTTCCGTTCAACCATTTCAAAGCTCCTGCTTGGGTAGTGATGGCACGATCATCAGCGTAGATGAAACTGTGCCTGTTCTGGCAGTGGCTGGTCCCTTGTGTAAATGGTAAACATTAGGAATCAGCTGGTTTTCCTGTAATAGGCACTAAGAGCACCTAAAGCTTCGGAGAGCTTCCCGTTCAACCATTTCAAAGCTCCCTGCTTGGGTAGTGATGGCACGATCTTCAGCGTAGATGAAACTGTGCCTGTTCTGGCAGTGGCTGGTCCCTTGTGTAAATGGTAAACATTAGGAATCAGCTGGTTTTCCCCTGTAATAGGCACTAAGAGCACCTAAAGCTTCGGAGAACTTCTGTTCAACCATTTCAAGGCTTCCTCCTTGAGTGGTGATGGCACGATCATCAGCATAGATGAAACTCTTTGTCCCTTCTGGCAGTGGCTGGTCACTTGTGTCATTGTTAAAATTAGGAATCCACTGGTTTCGCCCCGTCATAGGCACTAAGAGTACCTAAAGCTTCGGAGAGCTTCCGTTCAAGCATTTCAAAGCTCCCTGCTTGGGTAGTGATGGCACGATCGTCAGCATAGATGAAACTCTTTGTCCCTTCTGGCAGTGGCTGGTCACTTGTGTCATTGTTAAAATTAGGAATCCACTGGTTTCACCCTGTCATAGGCACTAAGAGTACCTAAAGCTTCGGAGAGCTTCCGTTCAAGCATTTCAAAGCTCCCTGCTTGGCTGATGATCGTACGATCATCAGCGTAGATGAAACTCTTTGTCCCTTCTGGCAGTGGCTGATCATTTCTGTACATGTTAAATATTGATGGAGCAAACATGCTCTCTGAGGCAGGTTGTTCTTCTGTTATCGCCATCCATTTCTCTGGCCCTGAAACTCAACAAAAAAGCTCCTGTTTTGTAGCAGAGAAATGTAGTTTTTTCAATATAGCAGAAACGTTCTCTCTCGATCTCAACGCCTTCTATCTCTGTCTTCCATGTCTCCGTTAGCGTGACGCTCTCCCTGGAAGCCAAGCTCCACCTGCTGCACAGCTACATGAATGTCAAGTGGATCACGTTGCCTTGCGACACGCAGGTAAAGGAGCGCGGTGGAGCACGGACCCCTTTCCCGAGCCTGGGACCTAGAGAATCCTCTTGCAGCAACTCAGGCCGCTCTTGTAAACTTCTAATGCAGTGTTTCCCTTTTTTTTGAGCCGCGGCACACTTTTTACATTTCAAAAATCCTGGGGCACACCACCAAACAAAATGACACAA
>JARBWK010001120.1:0-21220 GCA_030556195.1 Anolis apletophallus | reverse complement strand
GATGGTCAATTTTGCAGACTTCCCAAATAGTCTCCTCAAAAGTTTTGATGTTATCTGGGATTAAGTGTGGTGTAAAACCTACTGGGTGTTTTGAATTTATTCAGTTGTCCCCTGGTAGTTTGCAATAGTGTCTTTATTGGAAAAGAAATTTTCAGTCTAACAGAACGGAAAAGCATAGCCAAATCTTTACGAATATCAAGATCAATACAATTGGGAGTCATAACAAAAAAAACCACGATTGACTAGTGCTTTCTCCTCTTCGGAGAGTTGGTAACTTGACAAATTAAATATTAGGTCGGTCCCTTTTTCCCTTTGGCCTTGCGAAAATTTTGCTGTGGCTTCGGGGGTTCAGTGCGATTTGGATTCTTAGTGCGACTTCTGAGTGAGTACTGCCCTGAAGGGCCAGCTTTGGAATGGTCTGATTCACCACCACTGTTGTCCCCAGAGCCACCTGATTGCACAGATTCCCTAGAAAAGCGAATGCGTCTGTTGCTTCCTAAGTTGGATTTAGACTGCCACTTGAAGATTTTACCATCTTTATAATCTTTCTCATCTCGTTTAAGTTTGGTGAGTTGACCTTTCTTGAGATCCTCAATACGTTTGAGGCAGTCTTCTTGTGTTTTGTCTAGGTCTGGCTTGTTGGTGGGGTTAGCTAAGGTGGTCTTCAATGCTACTATCTCTTTTTCAAGTTCCTCACTCTCAATTGTGGCTTTTTTGATTATAAGGACTAAAAGATCCCTTGAGCACTTTTCAACTATGGCTATCCATGATTTAATAAAGCTGGGATCATTTTCATAAATACCAGGTTGTACATGCACCCTCAGGCCTCTGGGGGTAAGGGACCTTCTTACATACTCTGATAGAAATGCTGCATTAGAATTTACACGCACTAGTCTGGTTTCTTTGTTATATAAATCATCTAAAGTTGGTTCTAATTCAGGGTTGGTAGCCTCAGTGGCATCCTCAGTTGGTGGACAAAATTGCCATCTCCGTATGGCGGTCTCAACCTCCTGTTCGTTGAACAAACTCACAGTCTCATTATTGGAAGAATCTTCCATGCTAGGCCTAACGAACTAGTCTACATGCAATAACAGAAAAACAGTAGGCAACACCAGTAGTGTAGGAACTGAAAATACTATTCAGGTATATCAATGAAAACAGTAAACTGTACTATATCAAATAGTTATCTATTAGCGATAAATGAATCAATACATTTGCATTTACAACCACAATGGGATATATAGGAAGGGGGTACAAGTGGAATCACCACTATGCAAGGTACAAAATACAGTCAAAAGACTAACAATTCATTTTATGCATCATAGCAATATACAAACATATCAAGAAGCCTGGGGCCAAGAGGGACAGTTTTTGCCTTGGGTTGTTGTAGGTTTTTCATGCTGCCTGGCCATGTTCCACAAGCATTCTCTCCTGACGTTTCACCTGCATCTATGGCAGGCATCCTCAGAGTTTGTGAGACCTCACAACCTCTGAGGATGCCTGCCACAGATGCAGGCGAAACGTCAGGAGAGAATGCTTCTAGAACATGGCCAGGCAGCCTGAAAAACCTACAACAACCCAGTGATTCTGTCCATAAAAGCCTTTGACAATACAGTTCCCGCCTTTCTCCTGCGACCATCTCCCCATGCCCTCTGCCCTCTGTTTCCATCTTGAGAGGATCTGATGGTAGTAAAGCTAGGAGGTAAACAATTCAAAGGAAACACTGGCAATCAAGGACACGGGCCAGGTGAGTGTTCCTTAGTGTGAGGCCTGGCCTCGCGCAAAGCCTCCCTCGCCTAGCTCTCACCACTTGCCAGCCAGCAGGGATGTTAGCCAGGCCAGTGTTTCCGAACCTTTTTTGAGCCGCGGCACACTTTTTACATTTACAAAATCCTGGGGCACACCACCAACCCAAATGACACAAAATGACACTCTAACACAGTAATACATATAGTTAATATGTTTTAAAATGTATTTATACACAGTGTGAAACCTGGGCCTGTTTCAATGAACACAACATAGAGTTATAGTTCACCCGCAATCAAAGAGCACTCTGAACTCCACCAATGATGGAATGGAATCTAACTTCCCACACAGAACTCCCATAACCAAGAGAAAATACTATAAGAGTTTGGTGGGCATTGACCTTGAGTTTTGGAGTTGTAGTTCATCTCCATCCAGAGAGCACTCTGGACTCAAACAATGTGGGATCAGGACCAAACTTGGCATGAATACTCAATATGCCCAAATTTGAACACAGGTGGAGTTTGGGAAAAATAGACCTTGACATTTGGGAGTTACAGTTTCTGAGATTTATAGTTAACACACAAAGAGCATCCTGAACTCTTGCAACAATGGAATTGAACCAAACTTGATATATTGAACTCTAATTACCAGCAGAAAGTACTGAAAGTACTGAAACGCAGATGGAATTCAGGGGAAAAAGACCTTGACATTTGGAAGGAAGGCTGAGGAAGTCTGGTGAGGGAGTCCCTCATGGAACCCCGCCTGCCTTTCCTTTCTCTGAGGGTCCTCCTGCCAGACCCTGACCCTTTCCCCCTGCGAAGGAAGGCTCCTTCTCCCCTTTGGAGCCCTTCCTCCCCGAGGGGCTTAGCAGGGCCGGGCCGAGGGGAAGGGCGCCTTGGGGCCTCCACCTAGTGCGCATGCGCCCAGACAAGCGCACTTCCACTTCAGTCTCCGTTCCCCGCCCTCCCTCGATTGGAGGCTGGCTGGGGAAACGGCCGAAGGAGTCGGCGCCCCAGCCCCTTCTTCTTTTTCTTTGCCACTGCCCGGCCCTTCCTCCTCCCCCCCCCAAGCAGCAGCAGCAGGAGTTCGGCAGGAGGGGGATAAAGGGAGGGAAGAGACTTTTCCGCGGCACACCAGATGATCCATCACGGAAAAGTAGTGTGCCGCGGATCAGTGTTTGGGAAACACTGAGCCAGGCAAGAGGCTCCATGCAAGGCCAGGCAGTGTGGTGGATCCTCCTGCGCACAGCTCTCACTGCCTGCCAAGCTTGCCGAAAGCACGAGCCTCCCTGTTGGATGTGGGCCCAGACTCTTCCAAAATGCACCAAGCAACAGCAACTCCCTAATGTCAAGGTGAAGGAAGCATATGTTGGGGAAAGAACCTTATTTAGAATCATTTATTAGATTAGCAAGAGTTTGAGCATTTATTAAGATGTCTGACCCTCACATGGGCGAATGTCTACCTTGCTTCTCTTTCCTTTTAGAAACCTTAAAATGCTTAAATTAGATTCGCAGTAAAGAAACGGGAGGACTAGCTGTAGTAGAACATAGAAAGCTTTAAGTTGGAAGGGAAGTTTTTGATAAGTTACGCTTCTTTGAATTTCTAAAGGCCAGGCATTGGGGGTGCTAAGTGACCAAACATGGTCAAGTCGGCTACCCACTTAATGAGGTATCTTATAATTAAATACAAAATTCCCCCATGAAACAAGTTATCTATGACATAGGTAACTGGCATATGTGATGAAACCGAAAGCTCATAAATAGACATTTTGTGGTTAGAATCCAATGTCAAAAATATGTTTTTGCAAATTAGATCAACAGGTGCTTTCCACTGTAAAGGTAGGCAGTCGTTTAGTGGTGCATGCCTGTGTGCATGGGCGAGAATGTCTCTTCTTCCTCTGGCCAGAGGAAGAAGACCTTGCTTTTAATCTGCTCCTAAGGACTGGTTTTTACTCTCGCCGCTTCTCGTGCGTCCCAGACCTTGCCTTCCCCTTTCAAGAAGGTGAAACTTATTCCTTTCTAAGTCCCTAACAAAGGTATGTACGTATATTTTCCCCAAACCTCTGCAGTATTTTCTTTTGGTCATGGGAGTTCTGTATGCCAAGTTTGGTTCAATTCCATGGTTGTTGGAGTTCAGAAAACTCTTTAATGGCATGGGAACTATACATCCAAGCAACTGCAACTCCCAAATGTCAGGGTCTATTTCCCCCAAACTCCACCAGTGTTCAAATTTGGGCATATTGAGTATTTGTGCCACGTTTGGTCCAGATCCATAGTTGTTTGGGTTCACAATGCTCTCCAGATATAGGTGAACTACATCTCCCCTAAATCACTGTCAATTCCTCCCAAACCCCTCCAGTATTTTTTGTTTGACATGGGAGTTCTGTGTGGAGGTCTCAGTGGGCCAACTTGGGCCTTTCCCTTGAGAGGTGATTTGGACTCCAACTCCCACCATTTCTTGCAGCCTCAGGCCCTTTCCTTTTAAGTGGATGAGGGGGGAAATGAAGGGGCCTGTATTGCGCCCACTGGGGCTTGTTTGCATCTGTGTTTGTATTTTGCTGCCCTCACCTGCATGGACCTTTGTTCTATTGTCCAGCCATGTGGGCACTTAGGGGCGGCGTTGTGTCTTGGCTCCACACCGGATGTCACCACCCTTGGCTCCTCCTCTTCTTGAGGTCACCTGAGGCGCAGGACGTCCTCTCTGGCCTCACTTCCAGCAAAGAGTACATGGACGAAGCAGGAGGAAATCTGGAGCTAAGCCCAGACAAAGCACCTTCGTTCATGTATAGCCATCCAACTCTCTCAAACCAAGGAATTCAGTAACAGGAAGGGCCAGCCCTTCAACAGAGACTGTATTTCTTTGGGGACCCAAGGACTTCGTGAGCCAGAGGACCATTTGAGGAGCTACAGGACACCTGGAACCAAAAGAGAGGCACCTTCACTCTGCATAAGGCAAGTGGACGCTGTTCCTTTTCTCAAAGGACTCTTCTTTGCAACCCACTTCAAGCTTTTTGGGCCACCAGCATTTTTTCTGGTTGTTAATCAAATAAACTTGTTTTTGAGTTCACCCTTTTTGAGTCTAGCACTCATTCTTAAAGCTACTCCAGGTCTTCTCTACATGGGAGGGCTAGAACGCGAACCCCAGGGTCTATAGAATTCGTCCATCTTTTAAATACCCTTTTTATTTACCATGGTGAGGTGCCACAACCTAAGTCCAAATCACCTCTCAAAAGAAAGGCCCAAGCTCTGCCCAGGCCTGTGATGCTAATGAGAATTTAGAACAGACCTGGCTGCTGGCCTTGTTCTCCTCGCAGATCTGGCCAGCTCTGCTTTTACAATGGCTGCCAACAACAATCTCAACCCCCTCCTCCTCTCCGCCCTCGTGTGGTGAGCCTTCTCGCAATGCTGCTCTCGCCTCCTTGCGCTGCACCAAATGAGCATGCGTGGAACCATACACGAGGCTGGAGCCTGAGGAGGAGGGTCATGTAGCCGGAGGTTCTGCTTGCCAAATGTTCCTCCTCTTCAGCCTCGTGTAAGGCAACTCGCACTGCATCTCCGGCCTGCTCACGCTGCACCAAATGCGCATTCACGGAATTTCCATGCTTATGCATTTGATGCGGCGCAAGCAGGTCGAAGCCACACTTGCCTTACATGAGGCCGAAGAGGAGGAGCATTTGCCAAATGCTCCTCCTCTCCTCTCCACATCCAGTGCTGTTTCTTTCTCACTGTGCATGCATGTCTGCCATTAGCAAAGCCATTCTGAAATTTCGGAAGTCTTTTAGATTTGAATCGCCAGCACCCCCTACATCGGCAACAAGTTTTGAACTATTTTTCCCTTGATCAAACAGGCCTCTTGAGTACAATGGGTCTTTTTTCCTAAATCAGGCAGATTGCTCAAAGCTCTTCACTGATGAAACCCCAGAAACCCTCATGACTTCTTAATTCAATGGCCATGCTCAGGCTCTTCATAGATCAATCTTTCTCAGACACTCTACCTAAGCCCAAAGGTCTCACCACAATAGAAATAAAAAGCCCAAGGTCCCCAAGAAGCAAGTGGACCTTTGAAAGTATGGGTGCATCTACACCATAGAATTAATCTAGTTTGATGCCACTTTAACTGCCATAGCCCAGTGCTGTAGAAGCATGGGAGTTAAACTCTTGTGCCAGAGGACTGCTGACTGAAAGGTCAGCGGTTCGAATCCGGGGTGCAGGGTGAGCTCCCGTCTGTCAATCCCAGTTTCTCAAGCAGGGACATGAGGGATGCTTCCAACAGGATGGTAAAACATCATGGCAGACGTCATGGCAGACGGCCAATTGTCACACCAGAAGCGACTTGCAGTTTCTGACACGAAACAGTTCTTTAGCTTTCATTGCCAAAGTGCCTCAGCAAACTACAAATCCCATTATTTCATGGCATAGAAGTAGGATGCTTATTCCGAAATACTTTGGCTAGTCCTTAAAACATGGAAAGACAGGCCTTTTCCCCTCCTTTCTGTATACTGTTTGAATACATGCTTAGATGCTAACACGACAGAATGCTTCAGGAAACTGTGGTTTCTGAGGTGTCAGTGCAATGCAGGTTGTACTCCAGCCTGGGCCATATGCATTTGTAAGCTTGCTTTCCAAGGCAACTAGCTGTGTCACGAACACCGACTTAGAACTGCCCCTTTAACACACACACGGAGACGTAGCAAAGGCTAACTAGTTTTATTGAATATAAAATAGTCCAAAAGGCAATTCTCATTGAGAGATTAAGAATAAGGCAATCAGCAAAGCTGTAGTCCAATTAAGAAAGCAAAGTTCCAAAGGATAGTTCCAAAAGCAATCGTGGCAAAAGGCTTGGCAAAGTCTCCGGATTCACTCCGGATCAAAGCAAGGTATCCGCAGCAATGCGAATCAATAGCAAGGTCAGGACTTGGTCCAAGGCGAGCCAAACTAGGCTCCGTGGTTCACTCCGCTTTCACGCCCTTCAGATCAGACGTGGCCGGAGAACTGAGGATCAGTTCCCACGGGGCCGTTCTTAATCCTTCGGCCGGGCCCCGGCGATCTAGGGCCCGCGTCTCCAGTCTCTACTTTCCGACCGGTGACGATCTAGGGACAGATGCCAGCTCCTCCTGCCCTGCTCTATGTCCCTGCGTCTGTTATGGGAACGGCCCCGCTCTTCCAGTTCAGTATCGCTATCTCCTTGAGAAGCAGCCTCCCCTGAACTTTCCCAGCCGCTGGCCTCCATCTGCTGCTCGGCCAGGTCTTGGGAACCTCGGCCGTTTGGGAACTCATAACTATCTCCGCTATCTGCTTCGCTGCCTCCCATCTCCACCTGGTCCGCTCCTTCTCCGGAGAATGCTCCCACTCGAAATCCCAGGCTAAGCTCTCTGCAGGTGGACTGGGCAATTGCACTGCTGTCCAGTCTTGGTCTGGGCCTTCCAACTCATCCTCCGAGTCCCCTTCAGCCTGTGCGGGACCTAATGGCATCGGGACCCCGGTGCCTCGCCCCCCCCATTGGCACGAACGGGCCCCTGGGTGCTACACTATCCCCCCTCAGGGCCCCCTGGGCCCCCCGGGCTTAGGCTTGTCAGGATACTTGCGATGGAAACGGGCCACCAACTCCGGCGCGTGGGCGTCGCGAGCCTTGACCCAAGCACGCTCTTCCGGGCCAAAACCTTTCCAGTCAATGAAATACTCCAACTTCCTGTACCGGATGCGGGCATCAAAATGTCCTGCACTTCGACCTCCTCCCGCCCTCCCGCATCACAGGGGGAGGGCGGCTGCGTCACATCAGGCCGCACCCCTTCGCGGGCGGAGCAAGGAGCGATGAAACACCGGGTGGAGTTTCATGTCCGCAGGGAGCTGGAGCTTGAAGGAAACAGGCCCCACCCGCTCCAAAACTTTGTAAGGCCCCAAAAACCGCGCATCCAACTTGCGGCTGGGGCGTTGCGTGGGCAGATTCTTGGTGGACAGCCAAACTTTATCCCCCACCAGAATCGCAGGACCCTCCTGGCGCCGCCGATCAGCCATCCGCTTGTAGTCGGCCTTCGCCTGGTCCAATTGAGTACGTAGCAAGTCTTGAAGCGCAGTGAGCTCCTGGAGCCAATCCTTAGCCTCCGAAACGTCCCCAGACGGGTCCACCGGAGGGTAGAACCGAGGGTGGTGTCCATAGTTGGCAAAGAAAGGAGTCTCTTTGATGGATTCCTGCGTCGCATTGTTGTAAGCAAACTCTGCCAAAGACAACAAGGACGCCCAGTTGGTTTGCTGATAGTTGACATAGCAGCGCAGATACTGCTCCAAAGTGGCATTAACCCTTTCGGTTTGCCCATCGGTCTGCGGGTGGTGAGCCGTGGACATCCGCACATCAATCCCCAGCAGCTTCTGGACAGCCTTCCAGAACTGGGAAGTGAATTGGGTGCCCGGTCCGTCACCAGGCTCTGTGGAAGTCCATGCAGCCGAAACACATGTTGCACAAACATATCAGCAGTCTCCTTGGCAGTAGGCACCCCCACACAGGGGATGAAGTGTCCCATCTTGGTGAAACAGTCCACCACGACCAGTATCGTGGTGAAGCCCTTGGACTTGGGAAGATCGGTGATGAAATCAGCCGAAATCATCTTCCAGGGAGCGGAAGGAGTCGGAAGAGGCTGGAGCAAGCCCGCCGGCTTGCCCCCCTGATTCTTTGCCCGGTGGCACACAGGGCAGGATCCCACATAGTCCTCCACATCCCTCCGCACTTTAAGCCACCAAAAATCCCGTAGGACCAGCTGCAGCGTCTTGAAGAGCCCAAAATGGCCCGCCGCCTTAGAGTCGTGGCAAAGCTTGAGAATATCCCCCCGCTCAGGGCCGGAGAAACGTAAACAGAGTCCCGATGATAGAGCACCCGTTCCGCACCTGAAAGCGGAGCCTGCACCCCCTTGGCCAACTGCTCACGCACCCAAGGGTCGTCCCGTTGGCGGGCCTGGACCCGCACACTCAACGGCCGCTTATCCACGGGCCCGGGCGGGGCCGCCGGAGCCGGCGCGGGAGCCGTTCG
The DNA here is from genome assembly GCA_030556195.1 of Anolis apletophallus. Lineage (NCBI taxonomy): Eukaryota > Metazoa > Chordata > Lepidosauria > Squamata > Anolidae > Anolis > Anolis apletophallus. The sequence goes on along the minus strand of JARBWK010001120.1, from coordinate 12,454 downwards.
GGCGGCTGCAAAGTTCTCCGCTTTGAGCAGGGGCTGCTCGGCGAGGGCCTCCCCGCCGCGCGGACATACTCCGGCTTCCGGGACAGGGCATCAGGTTGCTTGGTCTGCTTGGGGTCACATAGTGAATGCGGAAATTGAATCGCTCAAAGAACAGGGACCATCTCTGTTGCCTCTGGTTCAATTTGCGCTGGGACTTCAGATGCTCCAAGTTCCGGTGGTCGGTGTGAACCTCCACCGGGAACTTGGCCCCTTCAAGCAGGTGTCTCCAGACTTCAAACGCCACCTTGATGGCCAAAAGTTCCTTCTCCCAAATGGTGTAGTTCTTTTCCGGGCCGTCAGCTGCCGGGAATAGTAGGCACAGGGCAACAAATCCGTCCCCTGAGGCTGAAGCAGGATCGCTCCCCCGCCACATCCGAAGCATCGGCCTGGACGATGAAAGGGGGTGCGGGGTTGGGGTGCTGCAAAAGCGGCTGAGTGGTGAACAGCTGCTTCAACTTGCGGAACCCCACATCCGCCTCCGGCGTCCACCGGAACGGCACCTTTCCCCGCAAACACTGGGTGATCGGATCAGCCCACTTGGCAAAGTCAGGAATGAACTTTCTGTAGTAGTTGGCAAAGCCCAGGAATCTTTGAATGTCCTTCTTGCTAGCAGGAGGTGCCCAGTCGACCACTGCTTGGACCTTGGTGTCATCCATGGCAATGCCCGTAGGAGAGATACGGTAGCCCAGAAAGTCCACTTCACGCAAGTCAAAAGCACATTTCTCCAGCTTGGCATAGAGTCCATGTGCCCGCAGTCGCAGGAGCACCTCTTTGACATGGCGATCATGGGTCGCCTGGTCTGGAGAAAAAATCAACAGGTCATCAAGGTAGACCGCCAGGTAGCGGTCCAAAAGGTCTCGGAAAATGTCATTCATGAAATGTTGGAAACACGCTGGGGCGTTGCACAAACCGAATCCCATCACCAGGTATTCGAAACTGCCCCACTTGGTCTGGAAGGCCGTCTTCCACTCGTCACCCTGACGAATCCGGACAAGGTTGTAAGCCCCCCTCAGGTCCAGTTTAGTGAACACCTTAGCGCCCCGCATCCTCTCCAAGAGCTCGGGGATCAAGGGCAGGGGATAGCGGTTCGGATCGTGATCTTGTTGAGTTCCCTGTAGTCATTGCAAGGCGCAACTCCCCGATTTCTTCTTGACGAAAAGAATCGGAGCCCCGGCCGGGGATTGGGAGGGCGAATGAACCCCTTCCGCAGGTTCTCATCCAGGAAGTCTCGGAGAGCCTGTTGCTCTGGGTCCGAGGCGGGTAGAGGCGCCCCGCGGAATGGGGGCCCCGCTGCAAGTCAATGGCACAGTCATAGGGCCGGTGCGGAGGCAAACGTTCCGCCTCCTTCTCACTGAAAACATCCCAAAATCCGGCATACTTCTTGGGCAAGGTGGCCACATTCTCCACCTCTTGAGCCTGGCACGCCCGGGCCGTCATGCAGTGGCCCTGGCAATGATCGGACGAAAAAATTAACTGTCTCTTAGCCCAGGAGATCTGGGGGTCATGGAGCGCGAGCCACACAATGCCCAGAACAATGGGGAAATCGGGGAGCTTGGTCACAAGAAAAGAAATGTCCTCTTTATGGGAGCTAGTCCACATCCTGGTAGGAGCTGTATACTGAGTCACAGCCCGGTTTTCAACACTCTCCCATCGATGGTCTGGACACCCTTGGGCTCTTGGAGGTCAAGAAATTTTAATCCCGCAGACTTGGCATAGTCTGCATCAATGAAGTTATTGGTCGCTCCCGAGTCGATCATGGCATGGACCATCATCGGCCCCTTCTCGGGTGACCACAAGCTGACCATGACAAGGAACAATTGTCCAGTTTTGGGTTCAGGGGGAGGGGTGGCGACGTCGGCCGAGTGAGCGAACCCTCTTACACTCGGCCGTACCCTTCCCCCGCCGCCTGGAGGGCTTCCTCAGGCTCCGGAGGGCTGGCCACCGCTGCGGAAGCCCGAGGGGTCCTCCCACGCGGTTTCTGGGGGCAATCACGAGAAAAATGACCCGGGCCCCCACAGTACCAACAAAGGTTGAGTCTTTGCCGCCGAGCCTTCTCAGCAGCATCTACTTTGGGCCGCACCGTACCCAGTTGCATCGGTTCGGAGTCATCCACAACAGGAGTGGGGGCAGGGATCTGGCGGGGCACAAATTGGCCGGTCCCGGCCTCCCGCCTGGTCGGTGGTTTCTCGGCCGTGCCGACCCCCCACCTCCTCTTGTGTTGTATGGCCGCCTCCGCCCGCAAACTCGAGGCGATGGCCTCCTCCAGGTCGGCCGGCCGGGGCAATTGTAACATCTGTTGCTGAATCTCGGGCGAGAGTCCCGCTAGATACGTATAGCGCAGGGGTGGTCCTTCCCACTTGGTCTGGCTGGCCAGCACTCGGAAACGGGAAATATACTGAGACAAAGTCATGTCCTTCATGGTCAACCGTGCTAAATCCCGTTCCGCCAGGTCCTCATTGACGGGAGGTCCCCAAGTCGCCCGGATCGCATCTAGGAAAGCGTTCAAAGTCGCCGCATGCGGGGACGTGCCATTGATGAGGGGAGTTGCCCACGTCGCTGCCATCCCTTCCATACAGTTGAACACGAAGCCCACCTGGGCCCGGGGGGTGGCAAATTCGTTGGGCCGCAACTCCAGGTATATTCGAACCTGGGCAAGGAAAACTTCCACCATCGCGGTTTCCATTGAAACGAGCCGGGGCATTCACCGACGGGTGCCGCCCTGCTCGAGTTCGCAGCTCCGCCACCTCCTCTTGCAACGCCACCACTTGCGGGCCCGTCAAGTTCGCCATGGCGGCCGTGGAGACAATGGGAGCCTTGATGCGCAGCCGGCGGTTTCTGGTACGTCCGTGGTGCAAAAAGGGGTTCGAGGAGTTCTCCGGCCAACTGTCACGAACACCGACTTAGAACTGCCCCTTTAACACACACACGGAGACGTAGCAAAGGCTAACTAGTTTTATTGAATATAAAATAGTCCAAAAGGCAATTCTCATTGAGAGATTAAGAATAAGGCAATCAGCAAAGCTGTAGTCCAATTAAGAAAGCAAAGTTCCAAAGGATAGTTCCAAAAGCAATCGTGGCAAAAGGCTTGGCAAAGTTTCCGGATTCACTCCGGATCAAAGCAAGGTATCCGCAGCAATGCGAATCAATAGCAAGGTCAGGACTTGGTCCAAGGCGAGCCAAACTAGGCTCCGTGGTTCACTCCGCTTTCACGCCCTTCAGATCAGACGTGGCCGGAGAACTGAGGATCAGTTCCCACGGGGCCGTTCTTAATCCTTCGGCCGGGCCCCTCGACGATCTAGGGCCCGGCGTCTCCAGTCTCTACTTTCCGAACGGTGACGATCTAGGGACAGATGCCAGCTCCTCCTGCCCTGCTCTATGTCCCTGCGTCTGTTATGGGAACGGCCCCGCTCTTCCAGTTCAGTATCGCTATCTCCTTGAGAAGCAGCCTCCCCCCGAACTTTCCCAGCCGCTGGCCTCCATCTGCTGCTCGGCCAGGTCTTGGGAACCTCGGCCGTTTGGGAACTCATAACTATCTCCGCTATCTGCTTCGCTGCCTCCCATCTCCACCTGGTCCGCTCCTTCTCCGGGAGAATGCTCCCACTCGAAATCCCAGGCTAAGCTCTCTGCAGGTGGACTGGGCAATTGCACTGCTGTCCAGTCTTGGTCTGGGCCTTCCAACTCATCCTCCGAGTCCCCTTCAGCCTGTGCGGGACCTAATGGCATCGGGACCCCCGGTGCCTCGCCCCCTCCCATTGGCACGAACGGGCCCATGGGTGCTACAACTATGGATGTCATGAAGCTGTTATAAACAGTTCCTTGGGGGGGGGGACGACTCTCGAAAAATCCAGTAAAATAGTTTCAAAAACCATTTCCAAGCGGAGAGGCTCAATTTGTTTCTTGGAAACCTGTGAGAGGGCTGCTAGGAGGGGGGAGAGTGCCAATTTCCCACGGCACACCTGATGATCACTCATGGCACACTAGTGTGCCACAGCACACTGGTTGGGAAACACTGGCTTAGAGGACTGAGCAGGATATGCTGTGAGACTCAGAGCATCAGAATCCAGGCTATACATGATGCCACTGTCCCAAAGGAAGGCATCTCAGGCACGAAAACAGAGACACCTGAGCTGCAAGGAGCTTCTTCTGCCTCTCTGCGATCAGGGCAACTTTGTCTGCAGTTGAAGGCTTCCCTGGCTAAAGCAGGTATGGGCAAACCCAGGTCCCTGGACCAGATGCGGCCCCTTGGGCTCTTTTCTCAGTTCCTCCTCTCTCGCACCATCCTATCCCTTCCTTCCTTCCTTCCCCTCTCTCTTTCCTTCCCTCCCTCCCTTCCTTCCCTCCCTCTTTCTTCCTCCCTCCTTTCCTTCCACCATTTCGTCCTTCCTTTCTTCCTCCCCTCTTCCCTCTGTCTCTCCTTCCTTCCTTCCCTCTTCCTACCTCCTTCCCCCCTCTCTCTTTCTCCTTCCTTCCCTTTTCTCTTTCCTCCCTCCCTCCCTTCCCTTTCACCCTTCTCTTCTTCCCTCCCTTCCTTCTCTTTTTCCTTCTCCTGGGGGATGTTCAGCTAGGAGAAGAGAAGGCAGAGAGGGGACATGAGAACCATGTCTCAAGATTTCAGAGGGTCTCCTTTGAGGAGGAGGGTGGGAGAAAACTGACCAGGGCACATGATAGGAGCAATGGGTTCAAATGACAGGGAAAGAGATTCAACTAAAAAGATTAGGAAGAACATTCTGGAAAGTGTCCTGGGCTGCCTGGGAGTGTGGTGGAGTCTCCTTCTCTGGAAGCTTTTCCGCAGAGGCTCTCTATCGGGAGTGCTTTGGTTGTACCTTCCTGCGTGGCAGAAGGGGGTTGGACTGGATGGCCCTTGGGGGTCTCTTCCAGCACTAGGGCTCTAACTCAGGAGTTGGCAATAGTGAAGTCGAACCCAAATAGATTGACCCCTGACGCCTCTAAAAGCGAGGATCCCAAGAAAAACCTCGGTGGACATTTTGGAAGCGCTAGTTTTCCCCAAACAAAAACCCAATCTCTTTGTCTCACCGAGATTCGGAAGCATGCCCCACCGAGAGAAGATTTCTGTCCCAGCTGAGAGAGGATGAAAGCCACAAGTCCTGAGATTCCGCAAAGCTAACATACTTTATTTGACAAAATACAAAGCATTTATACTTTCTGAGTCCATACAGATTCAAATTTGGTGCCCGCCTTGGCTCCCAGCTGATTGGATGAAAGCCAGCTGGAGACCCCCAGCCAATTGCAAGCTAGCACATCTTGCAATCCAGCCAATGAGGAAACCAGGGACGCGGGACAAAGTGGCAAAAACAATGAAACTGAGCTTGATGAGATTCAGGTGGATCTGGTCTGACCTGGGGGCAAAAGAGAACTGCTGCGCGTCCTCAAGTCTACCTGGCTATTGTTTACATTTGAAAATAAACAGGTTTTTTTTGCCCTAGATCGATACTCTCTTTGTTTGGAAGGTATCGATCAACAGAAGCTTGGTTTCTCTGTTAAAAATGGCCGGGTTTGTACGAGTCTTTCTTGTGGCCAAACATGAGGATTCGATCCCTCATAGAATTAACCTTGTTATTAACCTGGTTATTGTGTGCCTATGCCTATGACTTATTAACAGAGAAAGCCTCAGAGATTAATAAAACATAGGCAGGTGTCAGAACTGGAGGTTCTTAGCCTTGGAGAGGCTAAGGGAACTCGTAGTCTGACTTAGCATGTGAGAGACTGATGTGACCCTGGGGAATTCCCCTGGGGATGATGTAATCTCCCGGGAGCCAACGGGAGATTCCTGCTGAGTCAGGGAGGACGTGACGCGGCTCCCTCTGGACATTGGACACTGGCCTACAAGCTGCTGACTCAGATGGGATATGATGCAATATCCACTGGACGCTAGTATTGCTGAGTCAGGGGGTATGATGCAACCTCTCCCGGACGTTGCAGGTGAAGGGAGGTGGGGGGTTTGAGTATATAAGGTGTGTTTGGGCGTCGGGACACTGCTTTGGCTTTATAGGTGTTGTACCTTCAATAAATCTCGTTGGATCGACCTGCAGACTGTGCGTGATCTTTACAGAAAATTGGAGAGGCCTCACAGAAGCCAAAGCCCGTTTCAACTTTCCCAGCAATGGCGAGGTTGGCGTTGGAGGAAGAGGATTATTTGGATACTTGGAACCTTGCTCCGGAGGAGATCCGAAGGACGATGGAGTGGGAATGGACCACGATCAATCAAGTAGGATTTCCTGATGAGTCCAGAGAAGCGGCGGCGTCTTGGCGTGCGTCGGCTCAGGTGGACAGAGGTATTCTTCGAGACGAGCCCAGAGAAGTGGGAGGCTGGAGGATGTTTTCCACTCAGGTGGGCTCTAGAAGAGTTGGAGGAGAATCCAGAGAAGCAGGAGTTCGGACTGCTCAGGTGGACCCGTTGGCGGCTCCAGGGCGAGGCAAGGCAAAGTTGCCCGCAGGTGGTAGTGAGACTACCGAGCCAGAGTCTCCGACAGAGTTGGAGGTATTACAGTGCTGGATGGAGGCGATGGAGAATACCTTCCGGCGGATGTCCAGGGAGATGTCGAGAAGGGAGCAAGCTTTGGATTCGATGTGGAGCGCTCCTGGAGGAGGTGATTTCACTTATCAATCCTGGATGGATGGTGAGAAGTCGGATGTTCGTCCTAGATCTCCTGCGGGAGTGTGGATGGGAGGTAGCCAAGCGAGGAAACCCTTTGGAGTGGGGTTGAATCCTGTTCGTGAGGAACCCAGCAGGCCGGGATCTTCCAATGAAAGGCGTTCTCTGGAGCGCCCGCAATCGGCGGGACTGGGAAGAGGGATCCGGTTGCCGGAGGAGAGTCTCCGTAGGAGAGAACCTCGATTCCAGGATTACGGTGGCAGGCCTAGGAAGGAGCCCCTACGTGTGGAATTTGAGGGCGAAGCATGCAAGGTTGATTTCTTCGTGGCAGCTGTAAGTGATCATATGGAAGACTATGGTCATTTATACCCGAGTGAGAGCAGCTGGGTTTGAGCTGTAGGAGCAGTTTTTAAGGGAAGAGCTGCTGACTGGTACGTCCAGTGCCATGATCGCCGAGACCCTTGCTTGAGAACATTACAAGGGTTTCTTCAGGCAGTGAGAAATCGCTTCCGGGATCCATTGGAGAGGGTGAAGGCCAAAGAGGCGTTGCGGTGTTTGGCTCAAGGTTCCCGGTCAGTGATTGAGTATGCGGAGGAGTTTATGAGCCTAGCTGGGAAAGTGGCTGAGTGGTCCCAGGCGACGCTGCTGGAACTCTTTAAGGATGGTCTTCGAAGGGAGATCCTGGAGTGGTGTCTTCATCGGGACGACCCTGGCGATGTCGATGGCTGGATTCAATTGGCAGGAAGTGTGGAGGGGATCCTGGCCCAGGTGCATCGTCGGAAGGCCCAGACGACGGTGGTGGGGAAGTTCCGTGGAGAGTCGAGACGCAGTTCGGGAGATGGGCGAGGATTTCGAGGAGAGCCCAGGCGTGTGGGTGCCAGTGAGGGGAGGTCCAGTGGAGTAAGAAAGCCTGTGTTGGGGAAAGGCCTTTGCTTTGTTTGTTCGAAACCCGGACATCTGGCATCGCAGTGTTGGCAGAGGAAGGACTTAAAGCGTGTAGCTGTGGCTGGAGGGGCTTTGGGTGAAAAGGTGGAACAACCTGATACTGGGGTGAGTGTAAATCCACAGAGTATCCATTGCTCCTTAGAACTTTATAAAAAGGGAGGCTATGAAGAACATCGGGCATTGGTGGATTGCGGTTGTTCTGAAAATATTATCTCCCCCAGTCTTGTTAAAGAGTTGGAATGTAAAACTCAGGTTATGTCAACCCCTGTGCATTTTGCTCAATTAGATGGGTCTTTTCTGGAGGGGGGCCCTTTCCTTTAAGCACAAGGGAGTTAAAAGGGCGAGTAGGGCCCTGGGAGGGGGAGATAGACTTTGTGATAGCACCGGTAAAAGGGCATGAAGTGGTATTAGGAATGCCTTGGTTGGAAAATGCTAATCCCAAAATTGATTGGAAGTCCAGGTTATTAGAATGTGAACCGGTTTCAACGGGAAGGGTTCTTATTGAAAATAAGGGAGTCCAGAATAAATTGCAGGGGATTCCCGAGGAATATGGGGATTATGCTGATGTGTTTGACCCTGTATTGGCAGAATGCCTTCCCCCTATCCGAAATGTACAATGTAGAGTGGAAATTAAAGAGGGGGCTGTATTACCAAAACCCAAGATCTACCCTATGTCAGTGCAAGAAAAGTTAGCATTAAGGGAACAAATTGATGATTACTTGAAGAAGGGATTCATTGAAAGGTCCGAATCCCCCATTGCTGCACCAGTACTGTTTAGAGAGAAAAAGGATGGGAGGTTAAGGTTATGCATTGATTACCGAGGGTTAAATGCAATAAGTACCACCAATTGTTATCCTTTGCCTCTAATCAAAGATTTGTTAGGTCAGTTGGGAGGAGGGCGGTATTTTACTAAGCTGGATTTGATAGATGCCTTTCATATGGTGAGGGTGAAAGCTAGCGACAAATGGAAAACGGCGTTTTCTTGCCCCCTCGGGCTATAAGAATGGGCCGTCATGCCCTTCGGATTGTCCGGAGCTCCCGGTATATTTATGCAGTTAATAAACGAAGTGCTGCACCCCCTTCTTTATAGAGGGGTATTTGTCTATTTGGATGATATAGTCATCATGACCCGGACCAAGGAGGCTCATGTGAAGCTGGTTCGAGAGGTGTTAGAGAGGTTGAGGCAGGCTAAGTTGTACGTGAAGTTGAGTAAGTGTGAGTTCAGTAGGAATCAAATTGATTTTTTGGGATATCGCATTAGTGAAAAGGGTGTGTCAATGGATCCGGCTAAGGTTGAGGATGTGTTGTCATGGGAGGCTCCGCAGACTCGAAGACAGCTGCAGGCTTTTTTGGGTCTGGCTAATTTCTATAGGACTTTCATTTCGGACTTTGCGGCCATTACCCTCCCGCTCACAGATTTGTTAAAGACTAAGGGGAAGGGAGAGACTAAGAAAGTGAAGTCTCCTGGAGCTAGGCTACTTTGGTCAGAAGAGTGTCAATTGGCGTTTGAAAAGTTGAAAAGAGCGTTCACTAGTGGGCCTTTGCTTATGCACCCGGATACTGAGAAGCCCTTTGTTGTGCAAAGTGATGCTTCTGCCTGGGCTTATGGAGGAGCTCTATTGCAGAAAGATGATCAGGGGAGGTTGCGGCCATGTGCGTACTTTTCTAAGAAGTTTGGAGAGCAGGAAAGGAAGTGGCCGGTTTGGGAGAAGGAGGCATTTGCTGTGCGGTGTGCATTGCAGACATGGCGGCATTTCCTGGAAGGGGCAGTCCACCCGTTTGAGGTGTTGACTGATCACCGGAATTTACAATATTTGATTGCGCCTCAGAAGTTGTCACCTAAGTTAGTTAGGTGGGCGCAGTATTTTGCCCGGTTTAATTTCTCTCTGAAATACATCAAGGGAAAAGAAAATGTGGTGGCAGATGCTTTGTCCCGTTATCCTGCTATTGGACCCAGTCCTCCTCCTAGCTTAGAAGGTGTATTTACTAAGAATCAGTGGGGTTTGGCTGTGCAAACCAGGGCTCAAGCTCGTACCGTTAAAGAGGAGGATGAAGTGAAAGTGGAAGGTTGGCGATTGGAATGGCAGAAATATTATTCGGAGGATGATTGGCTGAGCCAGCATAAGGAGGAGTGTAAGTGGTTAGAAGGGTTATGGTTTGCTAGGTCAAAGTTGTATGTCCCACAAGGATTGAGGAGGAGGATATTATAATTGGGCCATGACCATAAGACTGCGGGGCATTGGGGTTTTACTAAGACTCTTCTTGCATTGAGGAATCGATATTGGTGGCCTGGAATGAGAGCGGAGGTGAGGAATTATGTGCGGAGTTGTGAAGCATGTGCCCGAGGGAAGGCTCCCACTGCTAAGCCTCAAGGGTTAATACAGGTGGTGGCTGCTCCCGTGCGGCCTTGGACCCATGTTAGTACCGATTTTGTTGGAGAACTACCATCGAGTAGAGGCTTTAGGTATATTTGGACGGTATTAGATCTATTTTCTAAACAGGCTCATTTTATTCCTTTAGCCAGGTTGCCTTCGGCAGAATGGTTGGCAAAGTTGTATGTTCAGCATATATACAGGTTGCATGGGTGTCCGGAGCAAGTAATCAGTGATCGCGGGGTACAGTTCACCGCTCGATTTTGGGAGAGATTTCTGGAGGTATTGGGAGCCGATCGACGGCTTACCACCGCTTATCATCCATGTTGTAATGGCGGAGTGGAACGGACGCAGAAATCGTTGGGTAGTTATTTATGGATATTCACCAACAGAGAGCAAAACGACTGGGCGGATCTGTTGCCGTATGCGGAAATGGCCTATAATGGGTCAGTTCACTCTTCGACAGGGAAAACTCCGTTTTCTATAGTCTATGGGCAAGAGATGGTTCCCCTGCCTCAGCTCCCTTTGAGTTCGGAGGAGGTGTTGGAAAATTGGGATGTAAGAGCTCAGCATGAATGGAAGGAGGTAACAGAAGCTTTACGTAGGGCACAGGGCTCTTATAAGAAGTTTGGTGATCGACGGAGGCAGGAGGGAGAAGAATATCGGGAAGGTGATTTGGTTTGGTTATCCACCCAGAATATTAAGTTAGGACTTCCCTCTAGAAAATTGAGCCCAAAATACATAGGCCCATTTTGGGTTGCTCAAGTGGTAAACAAAGTTTCGTATAGGTTAATTTTGCCGAAAGGGATGCATAAGGTTCACCCTACATTTCATTGCAGTTTGTTAAAGAGATATGTGAGTCCTGTGATGCCGACTATTTGAATGGTGTTTTATTTCTGCAGGGGGAGGACAAGGTGGAGGCTAAGGGAACTCGCAGTCTGACTTAGCATGTGAGAGACTGATGTGACCCTGGGGAATTCCCCTGGGGATGATGTAATCTCCCGGGAGCCAACGGGAGATTCCTGCTGAGTGTCACGAACACCGACTTAGAACTGCCCCTTTACCACACACACGGAGACGTAGCAAAGGCTAACTACTTTTATTGAATATAAAAAGTCCAAAAGGCAATTCTCATTGAGAGATCAAGAATAACGCAATCAGCAAAGCTGTAGTCCAATTACGAAAAGCAAAGTTCCAATAGATAAGTCCAAAAGCAACGTGGCAAAAACTTGGCAAGTTCCCGGATTGCCTCCGAACAAAGCAGGGTATCCGCAGCAATGCGAATCAATAACAAGGCAAGGTCTTGGTCCAAAACGAGCCAGACTAGGCTCCGTGATTCACTCCGCTTTCACGCCTTCAGATCAGACGTGGTCGGAGAACTGAGGATCAGTTCCCACGGGCCGTTTATCCTTCGGCCGGGCCCCTCGACGATCTAGGCCCGGCGCCTCCAGTCTCTACTTTCCGAACGGTGACGGTCTAGGGACAGATGCCAGCTCCTCCTGCCCTGCTCTATGTCCCCTGGTCTGTTATGGGAACGGCCCCGCTCTTCCAGTTCAGTATCGCTATCTCCTTGAGAAGCAGCCTCCCGAACTGTCCCAGCCGCTGGCCTCCATCTGCTGCTCGGCCCGGTCCTGGGAACCTCTGCCGTTTGGGAATTCATAACTATCTCCGCTATCTGTTTCGCTGCCTCCCATCTCCACCTGGTCCGCTCCTTCCCCGGGAGAATGCTCCCACCGAAATCCCAGGCTAAACTCTTGCAGGTGAACTGGGCAAAGGCACTGCTGACCAATCTTGCTCTGGGCCTTCCAACTCGTCCCTCCGAGTCCCTTCAGCCTGTGTGGGTCCCAATGGCATCGGGGACCCCGGCGCCTCACCCCTCCCAGTGGCACGAACGAACCCATGGGTGCTACACTATCCCCCCTCAGGGCCCCCTGGGGCCGCCCGGGCTTGGGCTTGTCAGGATACTTGCGGTGGAACCGGGCCACCAACCCGGCGGCGTGGACATCTCGAGCCTTGACCCAAGCACGCTCTTCCGGCCAAAACCTTCCAGTCAATGAAATACTCCAACTTCCCGGTACCGGATGCGAGCATCCAAAATGTCCTGCACTGACCTCCTCCCGCCCTCTCGCATCACAGGGGAGGAGGCGGCTGTGTCACATCAGGCCGCACCCCCCCTTCGCCGGGCGGAGCAAGGAGCGATGAAACACCGGGTGGAGTTTCATGTCCGCAGGAAGCTGGAGCTTGAAGGAGACAGGCCCCACCCGCTCCAAAAACTTTGTAGGGCCCCAAAACCGGGCATCCAACTTGCGGCTGGGGCGTTGCGTGGCAGATTCTGGTGGACAGCCAAACTTTATCCCCCACCAGAATCATAGGACCTCCTGGCGCCGCCGATCAGCCATCCGCTTGTAGTCGGCCTTCGCCTGGTCCAATTGAGTACGTAGCAAGTCTTGAAGCGCAGTGAGCTCCTGAGCCAATCCTTAGCCTC
>JARBWK010001119.1:0-21241 GCA_030556195.1 Anolis apletophallus | reverse complement strand
TTTATTTAGAATAAGTACTAGGCATGGTTTAGAACCCAAAAATGGCGATTCTAAAATCAAATGGGGATTTTTTGATTAGTAATAGAAAGACTTACAAAAATTTTCCAAAAGTTCTAAAATGTAACGTAATTACTAACGAAATTCTAAATTGGTTCTAAAGTCTGAGAAGCAGGAAAACAGGACTGACACTGTTTTTAAGCACAGGCAAATCAAGGGGCAACATTTCCTTGGTTTCCTTGCAGGAGATATAAAGCATTAATATATTATTATTATTATTAGTAGTATTATCATTATTATTAAATAAAATAGTCAAGGCTTGCTTCTCCAGAGCATTTATTAGAATTAAATAATAAATTCTAATAGTAAGAATGTAGTAAGGGTGATAGTGACCTGGAGGGTATGAGGAACGTGCTCTTGGTAAATTAGAACAGGGCTGTCAACTGGCCTGGGTGGGTTATATCTTAGCAGGAAAGGGGCCGCCCGCACGGCCCCTTTCCCGGTAAGATATAAGCCGACTAGGCTTGGGTCGGCTTATATCTTAGCAGAGAAAGGCTGCGTGCGGGCGGCCCTTCCCCGCAAGAAATAACCCGACCCGGCTTGGGTCGGCTTATATCTTAGTGGGGAAAGGGCTGCCGTGCGGGCCCTTCCCCACTAAGAAATAACCCGACCCGGCTTGGGTCAGCTTATATCTTAGTGGGGAAAGGGCTGCCGTGCGGGCGGCCCCCTTCCCGCAAGAAATAACCCGACCCGGCTTGGGTCGGTTTATAACTTAGCTGGGAAAGGGCTGCCGTGCGGGCGGCCCTTCCCCGCTAAGAAATAACCCGACCGGGCTTGTCGGCTTATATCTTAGCAGGAAAGGGCTGCCGTGCGGGTGGCCCCTTTCCCGCCAAGATATAAGCCGACCCTTGGCTTGGGTCGGCTTATCTTAAGCGGGAAGGGCCGCACGGCAGCCCTTTCCCCGCTAAGATATAAGCCGACCCAAGCCTTAATTTCCGTTTCTTTTTCTCATGCCTAATAAGTAGAAAGAAGGAAGAGATAAAAATATAGTCCAATGATGCATCCAGCATCCAAGTATTACAAGGCAATAGTTCTAGTAAAATTCAAAGATCCAATAAATGAAGAAATAGTCTTGGAACCCCAAATGGGCTAAAATCCGGGATAAGTCCTTGGCAAACAATGGCTTGTCTGAATACTTGAGTACGGCGACGTGGAGGCTCAGCAGCCTAGTCCAGGACTTGAGTTCCGTGGAGCTTGGCAATGGAAGCTGAACGTTGGCGCGAGATCCCGAGCGCCAACGGGAACCAGCTTAAATAGGTCCCCCATTGTTTTGGCCTCGGGGGCGCTGACTTTACAACTCTTTCCCAGGAACCGTTTGGGGCCTGGCTTTCCCAAACCTCCCGAGGAAGGCAAATATGTCAGCTCATTAGCGGCTGCACCTGGAGACGAGGAGAAAGCGGCTCTGCTTTCCCAGCGTTTCTTATCAGGCTGGGAAGAAAGAAGGCTGCACCTGGCCTTGACCGCTGGTTGACGCAGAGGCCTCCGCAAAGGTTCTTTCTCAGACCTGTCTGATGTCTTGGATTTAACATGGCTTCTATCTGGCTTAGCTATGGAGTCAGGCTGGGGCATGACACCCTGTTTGACTTTCCATGTTATGCTTAAATATTTCTCTAAACCAGGGGTGGGCAACCTATGGCCCATGGCCGGATCCGCCAGGCAGCCAATTCTGTCCGGCCCAGGAGAAGGGCGTCGGGGCCAGGGCCAAGAGGAAGGGGTGCCACTGCCGCCATTCCGTCGCGGGCTTTGTGGGGCCTCTGGGGGTAGTGTGTTTCAGAGAACTGGGGCGATGATGGAGAACGCCCTTCTCCATGATGAAGTTAGGTGGTATTGTTTGACATTGGGCACGGCTAGAAGATTCCAGTCTTCAGATCTAAGTGTTCTCATGGGACAGTATTGTCAGATTATTGCATTTTGAATAGCAATTCATGAGTCAGCACAAGATATATTTTCGCAGTTTGAGATGACCTGCAGTGTGACATGTTTGACACCAGATGGCGCTGTCTCAAGACTGCTAAATGGAACCTTGAGGAATGTCAGTTACAAAGTGACAGTTGGGATTCAATATCTGTGAGGAAAGGATGTTTAGAAAGGTAGCTGTGATGGCTGTTGTTTTTCGATGTTTTGCCAGCTATTGTTAAATACAATTCAATACAAAGTTATATATTTATCTTGTGAATTGAATGAGAGTTTCATTATTCACTCGAACAGAGACTGGAGTTTTTGGGCCGATGGGGAATTAAACTTCTATATTTCTGTTGCCTATCCGCTGTGACATAAATACTCGACGCCGAAGAAGTATGGGGTTGGGCCGTCCCTTAGGTACACTGGCCCCAGACCATACAAGGCCTTAAAAGTCAAGACGAAAACTTTGAAGGCGATCCGGTACTCAATAGGAAGCCAGTGCAGTTCTCGCAGAATTGGTGTAATGTGGCAACTTGCAGGGGCTCCTTTGAGGAACCGAGCTGCGGCGTTCTGCACTAGCTTGAGTTTCCGAGTCACCGACAGAGGCAGGCCAATATAGAGAGCATTACAGTAGTCTAACCGTGGCTTGGATCACCGTGGCCAAGTCATGCTGAGACAAGTGAGGGGCCAGCCTCCTAGCCTGGCGGAGATGGAAAAACGCCACTCTGCTGACAGCGGAGATTTGCGCCTCCATTGACAGCAGAGGGACAGCCTTCCCATGTTGCCTTCTCTGCAATGGGGGGAATCTGGGTGGCAACACTTTCCCCCAAGGGATGGGGGGCAAGGTAAGGCAGGGAATGCGGGGCATGGAGTGGCGACTTCTCCACACCCCCTGCTGGGAACCTATGGATTTGTCCCTATGTCAGCTCATTAGCGGCTGCACCTGGAGACGAGGGAGAAAGCGAAGCTCTGCTTTCCCAGCGTTTCTTATCAGGCTGGGAAGAAAGAAGGCTGCACCTGGCCTTGACCGCTGGTTGACGCAGAGGCCTCCGCAAAGGTTCTTTCTCAGACCTGGGCCTTTATGATAAGGTTCTAGAGTGCCTTCAAGCTGCCTTATGGTGATTCCAAGAATTTCATAACTTTCCTTAGGCAATGAATCCTCAGAGGTGCTTTTGTCAGTTCCTTCCTCTGAAATATAATTAAGAACTGAGAAATTCCCTCCGTCATTTCAGGACAGTCTTGGGGAGGATGTACAGCACAAAGAATCACGGACTGCCTGGCTGATAAATACATAAATACTAGGCATGGTTTAGAACCCAAATATAGCAAATCGTAAATCTAATGAGGGGGATGTTTTTTGATTAGTATATCAAAGACTTACAAAAAATTTCCCCAAAGTTCTAAAATGTAACTTAATTACTAACGAAATTCGTTAGTAATTCGTATGCCAGCGCATGCGCATTCAGATGAGTTTGGCCTGGCACTCCCAGAAATCCTAACAGCTGGTAAATTGGCTGGGATTTCTGGGAGTTGTAGGCCAAAACTTGAATAAATCACACTGAATTCTAGATGGGACTCTCCAAATAGGAAGGAGGGAGGGAAGGAGGGAGGGAGGGAGGGGGTATTCTATTCTTGGAAGCAGCAAAAGAAAAGGAGGAGAAGCCCCGGCTCCTCGCTGCCTCTCTCACCCCGATACCCAGGGAGCGAGGGCCCAAGTTTGCCCAGGCTGGTCATATACCTACATTCTATGCACATGCAATAATACAGCAGTAATAACAATGGGTATGAGAAGAGGTAAACTTCAACCCGAAGTATTCTGACTGGTCCCTGCCTCCTGCGGTGCAAACGGGCTCTTCTCTGGGAGCCCGGGAAATAGCCCGGAAAAGACAGCGTTTTTCTGCTTGGGTGCACACACATACATATTCTTTGGGGGATTTGCTGCAGAATCCCGGCCTCATAGAGAAGATTCTGCAGCAAATCCCCCCGCCCAAGAATATGTATGTGTGTGCTCCCAAGCAGAAAACGCTGGCTTTTCCCCCCGGGCTAATTTCCCCAGCCCCGTTTGCACCGCATGAGGAAAGACCAGTCAGAATACTTCGGTTTGAATTTTACCTCTTCTTATACCCATTGTTATTACTGCTGTATTATTGCATGTGCATGGAATGTAGGTATATGACCAGTTGGATTACTTATAATATTAGGCACTTACAGTAGCATTCATTCTATTATACATTAGAATGGTTTCTCACCCCAATACTCTTTGATGCCTTAGATCCTGGCTGGCAGGCAGGAGAGGCAGGAAGCCTGAAAAATGTAAACAGAGAGGATTACTCAGAAGTAAATCCACAAAGAAGGGCCCTTCATCCAAAGTGCCCTCCTTTGCAGATTTCTCCTCTGTTTACATTTTTTCCAGGCTTCCTTCCAGCCGAGCGAAGGAGCGAGTTTAGGGCTTGCCTTGCCATAATATTGGCAAGGGAGGCGGGAGGGTGGTGAGAGAGAAGGAGGGTGCCCCCCCTTATGCCCCCCTTACGACCTAATAACGACACTTAAGAAAATCCTGGCCCCCGAAATTCGAAAAATTAAGTCCACTTCCTGGTTGGCGTTCCAGGTGCGGAAAAGCTCAAAAGTAGCATTTCTTACGAATTTCTTACGAAACGAATCATTTTCATAACTTTTTTCTCATGCCTAATAAATACATAAAGAAACATATAGTTTGCCTGGTGTTTACATCTTTTTGGTTCTAGGTGAAGGTCTCTTTATACCCTGAGAATTTTTAAGTACGGTGTTTGTGCTTTTACACCTTTGCACCTTTATTTTACGGCTGTTTTTAATTTAGTTTTATATGTTGACATAGTTTTTTCCTCACGGCTGATTTTATCTCAAATTATACCTTGCTCCTGTAGTCATTGTTTTATCTGCATAGCTGCCGTATTTTATGTTTTTATTAGATTGCACATGATCTAAAGAACTTTGGCATGGGGTGGTTTATATGTGTAATAACCTAAAAAAGGAGAAGGGTTTGTATTTCTTCCAGAACTGGATGTAATTCCAAACCTCTCCAAGGGTTTTTTCTAATGACACCGAGACACATTAATGCTACAGCGTAAGATTTACTGTTTATGCATCAGATGGTATATACTGGAGTCCTTCCGTTCATTGAACCCAGCATCTTCTCACAGCAAATGATAGATCTGGGACCCAAAGAAATTCAATACATACTATGGCTCAACTGAGAATCAAATTTTCCATTGATGGACATATAGGGAAACCATGGCTGGGGGTAGACATGAGGACGATAGAAGATAGACTCCTGAGGTTTATATAGTTCATCCATAGGGAGACCAAGGTGCTTGTTTATGAAGTTATTGTCCTCACAACCCTGCTATATGCCCCCAAAACATGGACTGTCTACAGATGTCACACTCAACGCCTAGACCAGGAGTGGGCAATTATTTTTTCCAAGGGGCCACACGAGAGCCAAAAAATATCATGGAGGGCGCACTTAAAGGCGAAACTACATTATAATCTACATTATTTATTTACTATATTTACTATATATTACACCATTAATATTAACATATTAATACATCAAGAAATATTCATATATTATTAGTATTAATATCATAATTATTATATTATAATATATATAGAGAGACAGTATAATATATTGAAATTATAATATAATATAACATTATATTATATTATTTATTATATTATTATAAAATAATAATAAAAGCCACTAAAATAAAGTTAAATTCAAGAAGACAAGGTGCAAACCAAGATGGAATGGCCCAATGGACTCAGCCCAGAGGATGGCAAAGCGGACCCAGCCGCTGCAGCAGCAGAGCAGAGCAAAGCAGCAGGTGATCGGAGGCTGCAGGCCTCTGCCTGCTCTCGCCCCCAGCCGTTCCCCATCTGATTGCCCTGCTATAGAGTGCCTGCCATCCCTGGAGACGATCCGGGCCTGCAGGGGGAGCAGTCGGCGATCTGAGGCGGCTGATCACCCTGGCGACCCGGAAGACAATCAAGTCTTCCGGGTCGCCAGGGAGATCAGCCCCCGCAGGTTGCCGACTGCTCCTGCTGCAGGCCGGATCGCCTCCAAGGATGGCAGGCACTCCAAAGCTACTGCTCCTCCAGCCTGTCTGCCGACACAGGCCCCACAGAGCCCGCAATGGGATGGCGGCAGCGGCACCCCTTCCTCTTGGCCCCGCCCCGACTCCTTTCTCCTGGGCCGCATCTGGCTGCTGGGCCGCATCTGGCCCGCGGGCTGTAGGCTGCCCACCCCTGTCCTAGAGCGATTCCATCAGTGTCACCTCTGAAAAATCGTGTGCATCTCTTGGGAAGACAGGTGGACAAATGTCAGTGTGCTGGAAAAAGCAAAGATCACCAGCACTGATGCGATGCTCCTACACCATCAACTCCGTTGGACAGGCCACATTGCTCAAATGCCCAATCACCATCTCTCAAAGCAGTTACTATACTCCCAACTCAAGAATGGGAAACATAATGTTGGAGGGCAGGAAAGGAGATTTAAAGATGGACTTAAAGCCAACCTTAAAAACTGTGATATAGACATCAAGAAGTGGGAAGTCCTGGCCCTTGAGTGCTCTAACTAGAGGTCGGCTGTGGCCAGCAATGCTGCAGAATTCAAAGAGGCATGGCACCCTGCGATTGGAGACAGGCTTCGTGAAAGTGGAAGCAAGAATATGGACAGCTATTCTCAATTACTGGCTACACCTATGCTTCTCCCCATGTGGTCTTGCCCCCCTCATCATGAGAGACGACTTCCAGTCCACATGGATTAAAACAGTAGCAGCAAAGATCGCAACGCTAGGTTTCTCCCAAGGACAATTGCTAAGCATGAGATGGGACCAAGCCAAGGATCTTATTAAGCAACGGATCCTGGACGTAGAGCGCCAATCCGACCTAGCCTGTTCCCCAGCCTTCATTGTTAGAGAAGCCACTAGATACCTCACTGCCCCCATGGCATACCTAACAGACCTGGAGGTGCCCAAACACCGAAGGGCTTTTACCCTGGCAAGATGCCATGCCCTCCCATCGGCTGTATTGGAAGGGAGGTATCGGAAGACCCCCTTCAAGCAGAGACTATGCCCCTGTGGGTCTGGTCATGTGGAAACAACTGAGCACGTGCTTCTTCAATGTTCTACAGAGATCTTAGATCCAATCTCATTGGGCCATGGCTTTTGAAGTACCCGGGGCGCAGTGAAAGATGCTATTCCACCCTGCTGCTTTCGGACTCTAGCACTGCAATGACTTACAGTGTTGCTCAGTTCTGTGCTGCTGCCCTTAATATCAGACGGGTGATGATTGACACCGTAAGGCAACAATATCCTGTCTTTTAAAATATATTTTTATACTGATTTCTAGTCTGATTTTAAATAACTGTTTACTGGGGAGTTGTCCTTCTCCTCTTAGGGTGCTTGTGCCCGCTTTGTGCTGGTCTGTGACCGTAATAAAGTTTTGATTGATTGAAGAGGCATGGATGGAGGGTGAAAGGGAGAAACATGCCAAGAGGAAGGCACGTCAAGCCAACGCTGACTGGGACTGCCTTCCTCTGTAACCCACACTTTATGAAGACACCCAGTTATTTTGCTTTTGCATTACTCTTATGGACTTTTGCTCATTCCCAAAGACTTCCTTTCCTTTCTGTCTAGGACCCCTTTCTCTTGGTCTATCTTTTATGACTCTAATAAACTGTATATCTTTCTGGTGGGTAGGCAGGGGTGATCAGAATGGTATACTTTCCCCATAAACCGCAATGTATCTCCCCTCATGTTTTCCCCATGTATGTATTTTTTTAAAAAAAATATGAAAGTGCCACTGTTTACCTTTAGCCAACTCTTTGGGCGTGGTTTGTCAGCTGCAAGTTTGTGATTCAATCATCCCTCCACTAGCCTCATTTGCATAATAATGGCAGGAGCCAGCTCGTTCCAAAAGGGTCTTTCCCCCTTGGGCCAAAACTGGTTTCTGCTAATCAATAGACAAAGGCCTCTGAGTTTTGCCTACCTTGGGCTATTGATTAATAGGCAAAACTATTTCTATATTTCATAAACAGCCACCTCTATCAGCCTCGGAAACTGGTACATGGCTACAGCTTCTTTATTTGTTTACCATCTAAAGAACTGAGTCCCTACAGCAATATATTAATCTGTGTCTATCAAACAAAGAAAAACACAGATGAGGACATTTGATCATCAACCAAAAGACAATAGAATTGCTCAGCCTGAGAACAGGAGGGTTCTTGCTGAACACTTGGCCACTTGAGCTACATATTTAATCCCATCAAAATGTTTTTCTGCCTTCATTGTTCCACTCATCGCCCACCTCTTCGCCCCCATTGGCTGGAAACCAGAAGAAGATGCGGCCAGCCAGCAAGGTTCCATCCAATCAACACAAAGCTGGTCTGAGGGCGGGAAGTGGGAAATTTGAATTTGTAACCTTATAAAATGGCATGTATTTTGAGTGTAACCTTATGACTGCTTTGCAACAAGGATATTGCGGTTGTCATCCTCTTCAGCTGATGAGAAATAAAGACCTTGGTGGTTTTTCTTCAACTAGGTGAGACTTATTCGGAAATCTTGGGGTGGGTTTTTATGTGTCCTGCTTTTGCTCACCAAGGGTATCGATCCCTCTTTTGGGCACTAGGGCTCTAGCCTCTAATGGGCAGAGCCAACCCAAATTTTGTTTGGTAACAATATCACCAAAAAACTGACGTTAGGGAACAATTTTCCCATGCAGGATAAACACTAAGTGCACTGGTTATCTGAAAATACTAATGTTCCTCCAAATAACAATACACAGAAAGGTACACAGAAAATAAGGATAACGTTGAGATCACAGCGCATGGAATATCAGAAAGTCAAAAGCACCAGATTGTCCATAACATGGATGACGCTGCTTCGATACGTGAGCAGATGAATATAAAGCCAATAGAAACGGATTAAACAGCTCTATAGTCCGTAATGTTGTAGTCCTCTAAATGTTCCCAAGGTAAGTGAACAATTAGCGTTGCTCCAAATAAATGCAATTGTCCACTATATATGGGAGGTCGGGGCAAAGAGGACTGAGAACAATGCAGATTCCAATATGTACAGACTAAAGCAGCCGATTACCAATCACATAGACGAAGCAGCGTCGTATGCAGACCCAATGCCTGCAAGGGTCTGAAGTGAGCCTGCGATGGTCGGCAAGGTGAATTCCTTAATGGGGTAGGGTGTTTGTACACAACCCTCGTAAGGTTCATGAAATAATGCCGCTATCCAATATGTAATAATAATAAATACGGACACTGAAAAAACCTCAACACCCAGATGGGTGAATCCAAGACATCAAGTAATCCACAATGAAATGACCAACGGGATATGATAATTCATTGGGGTTCTTCCGCCCGTTTCGCCATAGACAGGCTTTCTCAAGACCAACTAATATCAATAAGGCGTCCAACCACAATATACGGTATCTAAAATGAAAGATGACAATAAAGAAAATAATATAATAACTGTGAAACCCTTTTAGTAGGGTAATGTGACTATGGAGCATACCAGGTCTCTGGTCTCGGCATTACTTCGCGAACACAAGTTCTTAGGAAGTACTCATCCCACGCTTTTTACAAGTGCGTTGATGACTAAAAAGGCCAATCTGAGATAGGCAAGTTCGGTTGCAGAAAGCACAGCAGAAAGTCTCCTTGGGTTATGTTGTTTCCAAGTTGCGGTTGTAGTTTCTCTTCGAGACTCATTTGGCGTGACTTCATAAAAGAGGCCGCAGCTTTGTGGATAGTGCGTCTCCATGCCTCCCGATGTGAGGCCAGGGTGGACCATCGTTGGTGATCAATCTGGCGGAGTCTGAGATGTTGTTTCAGGGAATCCTTATATCTCTTTTTGGGGGCGCCTCTCTTGCGCTGACCCGTGGCGAGTTCACCATAGAGTAGTACCTTTGGGAGGCAGTGGTCCTCCATCCTAGAGACGTGCCCTGCCCAGTGCAGCTGTGTTCTCAATAGCATGGCCTCAATGCTGGTGATCCCTGCTTGCTCAAAGGCAGCGACATTCGTCACATAGTCGATCCAGTGTATATTTAGGATTGTGCGAAGACAGTGCTGAGAAAGCGTTCGAGTCGTAGGTGTTGGCAATAGATGACCCATGTTTCAGACCCATAAAGGAGAATAGACAGTATGATAGCTCTGTACACACTGATTTTGGTGCTTTGCCTCAGGTGCTTGTTGCTCCAGACTCTTTTGTGAAGCCTTCCGAATGCACTCTATGCCTTTGCTAATCTGTGATCGATCTCTTTGTCAATCTTGGTGTCTGAAGAGATGATGCTTCCCAGGTAGGTGAACTGCTGAACGGACTTAAGTACAGATTTGCCTATGCTGACGTGGGGATGATGGTGTTCTTCCTGTGGTGCGGGCTGGTAGAGGACTTCCGTTTTCTTCAGGCTGACAATCATACCACATATACAGTATAACCATAAACCCTTAGATTAAAGATTAAACCATAAACCCTTAGATTAGATAGATGCAGGTGAAACACCAGGAGATAATGCTTTTGGAACATAGCCATACAGCCCGGAAAACTCAAACCAACCCAATCTTTTTCTTCTCTGAGGATCCAGGCACAAATAAACTGCTGGAGCAATTGTATTTTGCTCCCTTCATTTGTACAAATCCCCCTTAAAATCAGATTTCTCAGCTACTTCTTCCTGAAGTTTCTTAAAACTCTCAACTGTTAGGCACCACATCTGAGCAACGAAATGTCAAAAACTTTATGGAATCCAGACCTTAACTACCACGTTGATGACCAAACTAACAAGATAGCAATGGTTAATCCTTCGTTCAGAGTTTTATTTTGAA
The DNA here is from genome assembly GCA_030556195.1 of Anolis apletophallus. NCBI lineage: Eukaryota > Metazoa > Chordata > Lepidosauria > Squamata > Anolidae > Anolis > Anolis apletophallus. The sequence continues at coordinate 10,416 of JARBWK010001119.1, read as the reverse complement.
ATAAAGATTCTGCGCTCCAACATGTTTGAATTAATCCGTTCAGCGGGAGAACTTTCACTCTCTCTCCTTTGCCAAAAATCTGCACCGAGGATCAATGAAGCCCCGATTTGGCTGTTCTGCCGTACACAAAATTGAGAATCTAAGAAGCCCATGCCCCCCTCCCTTGTTATTCTCTGTTTCAACAAACATTTTAATATTTAAGCAGGCAAACACAAGCAAAGAAAATACCCTGCTCTTTAAAAGAAAAAACCCCTGTGTTTTTATAATACCTTCTTCCCAGAGGATCTCGATAACTGTGGTTGATTAATTTTAATTAATATTTCATCTAATCTCTGGTAATATATTGCCAATGCTCAGTGTAAGTGCGCTTCCAAGTGGGTATAATTGAAATTTACACCCGTTTAAGTGCTATTTATGCTTCAGCTTCGTGTAAAGTGGTTTCCAGACCAGATTATCTCTGCACCTACGTTTCTGAGCCAGTGTTATAAAGAAATCTGTGCTATGTGGGTCTTCCCCACCAGCAGATATCCACCTACACTGGTTGTTTACCATGTGCTGGTGCTCATCGTATGCTCCATTTGATATCGGACACGAATCTGGGGTCTTTGCCTTGAATGGGTGTCCTCTTTTCTCCCCAAATCGGGGACAGCGAGTCGAGAGGGGAGGTATGGTTTCTGAGAGGCTCCCCCTAAGTTGCGGGGTCCCTCAGGGAGCCATTCTCTCCCCTTTATTATTTAACATCTACCGTGTTTCCCTGAAAGTATGACACCCCCGATTGTAAGACGTATCGGGGGTCAGGGGTCGGCTAATATAAGCCGTCGAAAGTAAGCCGTGCCTCGTTGCGCCGCCCGCGCTTCCGCCGCCCGCCGCCACCGGCCCATCGCGCATGCACACCTCCGCGGCGCACCTTTCTGCCAGGCCTCCAAGGAAGGGAGGGAAAGAGAGCCAGAGGCGTGGCGAAGCAGCGCCGCGCAGAGTGACACAGCGCCGCTTCTCCACGCCCCGGGCTCCTTTCCCCCTCCCTTCTTTCGTCAAGGAAGGGAGGAAAGGAGCCAGAGGCGTGAGAAGCGGCGCGTCACTCTGACGCGGGCGCTGCTTCGCCACGCCCGGCTCCTTTCCCCCCCTCTTTCGTCCAAGGAAAAAGCTGCGCCGCGAGGTGTGCCCGGCCGATGGGGCCGGTTGCGGCGGTGGCGTGACGGCAGTGGCGGCGGCGGCGGCGTGGCGACGGGGTACGTCTTCGTTTATATAAGACGTCCCCCGAAAGTAAGTCGTAGGGGGGACTTTTTCGGAAAAGAAAGTAAGACGCTATCTTACTTTCGGGGAAACACGATATATGCAGCCACTTGCCAAATTGGTATGGCGCTTTGGTCTGGAGTGTCACCAGGCCTGGATCACCCATAAGGCCACACTAGGCCACGGCCTGGGGGGGGGCAGATCCGGACCCCCCAATTCCAGGGACGTGGTTTCCCTTCCTCCTCCTCTGCGACGCGCTAGGCTTCCTTGACTCAAAAAGCCGGGCGAATGGCGAGGAGGAAGAGGAAGGCTCACCTCCGGGGGCGGGGCTTCCCTTCCTCCTCCTCCGCGACACGCCCGACTTCCTTGATTCAAAAAAGCCGGGCGCATGGCGAGGAGGAAGAGGAAGGCTCGTCCCCGGGGGCAGGGCTTCCCTTCCTCCCCCTCTGCGACACGCCCGGCTTCCTTGAGGAGGAAGGAAGGGAAGGCTTGCCCCCGGGGGCGCGCAGAGGAAGAAGGAGGCGTGCGGAGCTGCAAGAGGAGGAGGTGTGTGTGTGTGTGTGGGGGGATGTGGTAGAGTTTGGTTTGGGGCGTAATTCCAAAGTGTGGCCTAGGGCGCCAAAATTGGTTAATCCGGGCCTGATCGCCACCAATATGCTGACGACACCCAGCTGGTGCTGAGGATGGATGGCCGGCCGGACTCTGTACCCGATTGTTTCCAACGATGCCTTGAAGCCGTGACTGGTTGGCTACGAGCCAGTCGGCTGAGAGTGAATCCATCGAAAATGGAAATCCTTTGGCTGGGTCACCCAGGTGGGTGTGGGTTTTGGCTACCTACTCTGGCCAGCGAGGCACCACGCCCGTCGTCTTTAGTAAAGAGCCTGGGGGTCCAGTTGGACCCGCTGCTGACAATGGAGGCTCAGGTCTCGGCTGTTAGCAGATCACCTTTTTCCACCTGCGACAGGCTAGGCGACTGGCACCATTTCTCACCGGAAGTGACCTGGCCACAGTGATCCAAGTGACGGTCATCTCGAGGCTAGACTACTGTAATGCCCTTTACATTGATCTTCCTTTGTAGGTCATCCAGAGGCTTAAACTGGTGCAGAACGTGGCAGTGAGACTCCTGGACGGAGTGCCAGCCAGGGCCCATATTACTCCAACTCTGCAGCGACTGCACTGGCTGCCAATTTTTTTTTTTGAAATGATTTTTATTGACAGGTTTTATGTTTATAAGACTTACATCATCACAACACAAAAGGAAGGAAGGGGGAATGCGGGGGAGGGGGTAAGAATACACTAGGGTATGTTGACTTCCATTCTCATTCTGCACTAATCATACATTTTCATTTAGATCTTCTTTCTCAAACATGAGACATCCCCGTTGCTCTTTTTTAACTATTAATTACCGACAGCGTTCCTTTCTTTATTCAAATTTCCTGTCGATATTCTTCTATCACGGCCCAATCTGTCTTTCTAACACCTTTACCATGATTTTGTCTTAACCAATAAGTTAATTCATCCATATCTTTTATCTCCATAATTTTAGTTAGCCATTGCTCTTTTGTAGGGAGGAGGTTTTGTTTCCATACTTTTGCAAATACCATTCTTGCAGCTGTTGAGAGGAACACAAAGAGTTTCTCCACGTTTTCATTTGGAAATATTTCTTGTTCTATAACCCCTATTAGATACAATTCCGGTCTCATTTTAAATTCTACTTGCAATATTTTCTTACATTCCTCATGTATCATTTGCCAAAATTCTTTTACTTTAGGACATGTCCACCACATATGAAAAAATGTACCCTCCTGCTTCTTACATTTCCAACAATTATTGCCAACATTTTTGTACATTATGCTTAGTTTCTTAGGGGTTATGTACCAACGGTGTAACATTTTTAGCCAGTTTTCCTTTAAGTCTGTCGCATATGTTATTTTCAATTGTTTAGACCATATCTTTTCCCATTCTTTAAATTGAATTGGTCTCCCAATATTCTTTGCCCACTTAACCATTGAATTTTTTATTACATCTGTTTCTGTTGCCCAATTCAATAGCATACGGTAAGTTTTTGATATTATCTTCTTTTGTGTCTTCATTATCTTATCCCAGGGGCTGTCGGTATCACTAAATCCTTTGGCCCTATCAATATTAAATTGTTCTCTTAGTTGAAAGTAATGGAGCCATCTTACGTTACTAAATCTCCTCATGCTTTCATCTTGCGTTTTCAATTCAAAAGTGCTTCCTTTTTTTTATGATGTCTTTATACTTAGGCCACTCAGTCCAGCCCAACAGTCGTCTTTGATTCGCCTCCAAAGGTGAAAGCCATGTCGGTGTCTTGTCATAAAAATAATTTTTGTATTTATTCCATACTTTTATCAGAGAAGATCGAATGAAGTGGTTTCCAATTTTTTTTTCTTTTTGAATTCCTCCATACCATAGGTAAGAGTGCCATCCTTTACGTAGATCGAATCCTTCTAACGTTAAAATCTTCATTCTATTTAACAGAGTCCAGTCTTTCACCCATGATAATGCTGCCAATTGAGCACCGGATCATCTTCAAAGTGTTGGTCTTGACCTTGAAGGCCTTGCATGGTCTGTGGCCGGTGTACCTGAGGGACTTTCTACTCCCATACGTTCCAACAGAGATCTCTTCAATCAGGATCACAATCGCTTGCAGATCCCTTCCCTACAAACTGTCTGTCTATCTTCAACTAGACAGAGGGCCTTCTCTGTTGTGGCACCGAGCCTGTGGAACGCTCTGCCGCCTGAAGTCTGTACAATTAGTGAGCTGCCGGCTTTCCGGAAAGCTTGTAAAACAACTCTTTTCCGCCAGGCTTTTGACCTTTAGTCACCCTTGGTTGTAGTTTGACACTGTTTTAATGTTCTGATATCTGCTGTTTTATTGTTCCGATGTTATAGTTCGATATGCTGTAAACCGTACTGAGCCAATTGGAAAGGACGGTATACAAATCGAAATCTGTATATATAATAAAAGTCAGTTTTGCGGGGGGTGGGTGGGTGGGTGGTGCGACCGAGTGAATATGTGCCAGCGTTTCGATTGGCTGCAACTGTGGGATTATTTGCATAAATGGCTGTGACTGGCCAGCCTCCCAACATTCCAACACAGCACAGAGAGGAAAGGGAAGGGCCTGAGGCTGGAGTTGAAGTTAGTCAGTTGACAGTTTTTTCTGTTGGAAATGGAATGTTCAGTACCTTCACCCAATACACTCTTAAGGTGACTCAGAGGGAAAGCAAAAGGCCTCAGGCACTCAGCCACTGCGGCCCACAGCAATGACGGATCAGGACCAAACATAGCAAATAGGGGCCCACAGGCCCACTACACAACCTGGTGTGATTTAGGGCAGGATGAGCCACGAATGATGGGATTTGCAGCGCCTTCACCTCATTCACTTCCCAAACAACACTGCAGCCCCTATACATCACAGACCAGACCCAAACTTGGCACACAGAGTACCCATGACCCACTCTACATGCTGGTGCAGTTTTGAGTGGGACATACCACGGATGATGGGATTTGAAGTACCTTCACTCACTTTCTGAGACCACTGCAACACTCATCCTGAGACTTCCAGTACCTTCCCTCACTTCCAGACACCATTGCAACCCTCATCCAGAGAATGATCAAGACAAAATGTGACACACACAGCCCCCATGACCCACTCAACATCCTGGTGCTGTTGGGGGGGGGGGAGGGATGCACCATGGCCCCCTCGCAGTACCTTCACTAAGTTCCTGAAACCACCCAAGCCACATAAAAATCTAATAGGAACCAACCTTGGCACACAATGCCTTCCTCAAATAACCCGGGCACCGCCAAGTCCTCAGCTAGTAATAAATAAAATAAATAAATAATTAAAAGACAGAGACCAATCAGATCTACCAAAGAGGATCCGTTTTAACCCTGTCAAGAAAGAAGCACCCAAAGGATTTTCCCTTGATTTTCCCAAGTAAATCTCACCAAAGTTGATGAAAATGCCACCGAGTTGTTTATTTCATCCTGTTACCAAAATCTGACTAGGGGCCCTTCCCTACAGGGGACAGAGCCCAGGCCACCCCTAAAAGGCGAGGATCGAGGCCCAAATCTGGATGATCTTCCCAGAACTACAAATCCCAAAGAAACCCAGATCAATGCTCACCCAGACGGAAGAACGCCACTACCGAGAGAAGAATCTAATTCAGCTGAATAGGATGCAATGCCACACCAGGATTCCAAAGGCAAAACATAGTCTTTAATGGGAAAGCAGTCCAATATATAGAAAAGCAGTCATTTACATTTGAATCGGGCGCCCTCCCCTCCCACGTGTAGCTCCAGCTGATTGGCCGCGCTGTCAAAGTCAGCTGGGCCAGGAGGAGGCCGGCATGCTCTAGCCAATAGAAAAAAGACACGCCAGAATTCAAACGAACCTATCCTGGCCGGCTACGCAAGGCGGGAAAGGACACAAAGGGAAAACGGCTGGGTGGAGGAAGTAACTTGTGGATACTGAATGCATTGGTTCCTATGGCGATCTCACTTATCCGCGGATCGCTCCTTCCCCCCCACCCTTGGGGCGCTCTTCCCCCCCACCTTTCCAAGATGGCGACGGGGCGAGCAGGCGTGCAGGAAATGCCGTCCGCTCGCCGGGCCCCCGTTAGAGGCCGGTTGCAGCACGGACGATCGGTGAGGGGGCGGAGACCAAAGGTAGGAACAGGGGGAAGGTCTGAAGGGGTTTGTTTATTGTTTTGGGTGGTTTTGGTTTGTTTTGGGATTTTTCTTTTTAGCGGTAGAGGGAGGGACCGGCGTTTCGGCCCTAGTGGTGGGTGGTGGTACTGCAGTGGCCTTGCACAGGCCTGGGTGGAGATTAGCCAGTCTGTTGTGGCTTGGTGGCATGGATGAGAGTTTGTGATTTTCGAACAGGAGTTTGCTTATGGGGTTGTGAGGGTTCTGACAATGTGTGGGACTGTATGGGCGCTGGGAGAAAGGTTCTGTTCTATTGTTTTGCAGTGTTATGTGGAGTATTTCTGATGTATGCATTGGTGCTCTGGGGACTGACTGGGAGGGAAAATGTATTTGGCTTCTGTCTTGCTGTGGGCTCTTTATGGGGTCCAAGGTGTTGTTGCCAGGTGTGGGGTTTTGGTGGTGCTGGGGGGAAATGTCCTGGTTTTATTGTTATGCTGTTTGATGTTTGCTAAAATGTCTTCCATGTACTATTGGCTGTGTAAATGTTGTGTAGATGGGGTGAGGGGAAGCAATGGTGGCTGGGTGTACTGGGAGGGACAAATTTGGTGTGGTGAACTATGGAACTGAGTGGGGCAGAAGGAAAAAAAGGTCTGGTACTGGTGCAACTTAGGCCATGGGCCAAGAGGAATATTGGGGACTCTCTGCGGTTAGATCTCCTGGATTTGGGGCTTCCTGATTCGACCATAATCCCAGCTGGAAAGGATGACGAGTGCAGTAATCCACCAAACAAATCGACATGCCCATTGGGCCAAGAGATACAGTATTGATAGGCTTCAGAATCCAAAGTTCCCAGACAGAGTTGGGTTACCTGCTGCCCTCCGATGCATATCCTCCACCTTTCTCAATTTGGCAGGCACGGTCCCGATTAATCTTTGTTTCCCCACTTTTCAGCGACTCTTAAAATGTCCCAATATCTTTCTTCCCCTCCCACTTTCCCGCTTTGTGTTCAGCTTACTTCAGTTGCTGCAAAGGTTGTGTGCACTCAATGAATTTGGCAGGATGAAAGAGGAGAGACAGGAGAGGAATCTTACCCTTCCCAGTAGGTTTAGAAACAGCAATGAGCTGCAGTTTTTCCTATTTTGTGTAAACTTTGACATCTTGACCACACTCTGATGCTGCTTGGCAAAAAAAAACCTCCTAAGCTTTGCCTGTGAAATATTGGATGGTGTGCAGATATTGTGGCTTACTTCCAATCGGGGTTTACTTCTGATCGGTTACGTGGACTTCTGTCGACTATAGTAAACGGCTCCCTTGAGCAGAGAGTTTTTCCAGAGAGTTTAAAAGAGGCGATGGTAAGCCTGCTGCTGAAGAAACCGGGTCTAGATGGCTCGGTTCCCTCCAATAACCGCCCAGTTTCGAACTTACCGTTCCTGGGCAAGGTAATTGAGAGGGCAGCAGCGGGACAGCTGCAGCGGTTCTTGGATGATTCAGCCGGATTAGATCCCTTCCAGTCCGGGGCACGGGACAGAGACTGTGCTGGTCGCCATCACAGACCAGCTGCGCTGCCAGTTGGGCCAAGGTGGGTCAGCGCTGCTCGTGTTATTGGACCTCACGGCAGCATTTGACACAGTTGACCATTCTCTATTGATTCACCGTTTAGCCATGACGGGAGTGAAGGGGTCCGCTCTTAAATGGGTGGCCTCCTTTCTCCAAGATCGGGGACAACGGGTGGAGAGAGGAGGGATGGTCTCGGAAAGGGTCCCCCTTAACTGTGGGGTCCCCCAAGGGGCTATTCTCTCCCCTCTATTATTAAACACCTATATGCGTCCACTTGCCCAACTGGTGCGTAGTTTTGGTCTGGAGTGTCATCAGTATGCTGATGACACCCAGCTGGTGCTGAGGATGGAAGGCCGGCCGGACTCTGTACCCGATTATTTCCATCAGTGCCTGGAAGCCGTGACTGGGTGGCTATGGGCCAGCAGTTTGAAGGTAACCCCGTCAACGCTGGTGGTTCTGTGGGGGGGCCGCCCGGGGGTTGGACTCCGGCTGCCAATAATAGTCGGTGAGGTGGTTGATTAGGCAGCTCTAAATTTACTCTTTACTCGAAAGTAGGGCTTACAACGAAGTTCATCGCGATCGACCAGTCGATTGCAGGTCCAAAGGAGGTCAATCGCAGCCTGATGGTTGTGTGCACGGTGCAACTTTTGCGCGCGCACAACTTCCACGCACACGCACCATCCATGCAGCGCACCGTCCATGGTTGTTTCCAGACGAGAGAGCAGCAGGGCGCTCCACCCTGCGTCTCTCGCCAGCAGCGGAGGCACCATGGAACATGAAGGCAGTGTGAAGGAACGACACAGGCCAACAGCCGAGGGGCCCGGGCTCGTTTGCGCATGTCGAGAGGCCCAGGCTCCATCCCTTTTCTTTGAAAGGCTCCCTCAGGAAAGCACGTGGGAACACAGCCGGAAGCGTGTGGCTGCCGTCGTCATGCGACGTCAAAAGCCGAAAGGTCGGCCAGAGAGGCGGGGCTGTGCGCACGCTTGCTCGCTGGCTGCCTCACCCGCACGGTCGATCGGAGCGGCCTGAAGCTCATGTGGATCGGCAGCGGAAGTCGCCCAACTGCCAGCCTTGAGTTGAGGTCTCCGCCCCCTAGCAGCTATGAAGGAGTGAGTGCGCTGGTGGCGGCGGTGTGCAGTCCCCGGCAGGAGTGTAGGTGAGGAGGCCCGCTCGTTTTACTGGGCTTCGCGCAAACGCAGCGCTGAGCCGTGGGTGGAAGGAAAAAGCGCCGCGCGGAAGATGCGCGTGCGCAAAAGGTAGGTAGATCTTTGACTTGGTTGTTTTAAAAGTAGCTCGCATGCTGAAAAAGTGTGGCCACCCCTGCTCTAAAGAGAGTAAAGTATGATTGTTAAATGGCCAAAGAGATCAAAGGAGCCTCGTGTGATATTAGCAGGTAGGAGAATATTACCTGGTATGTTTCTGTGTTGCTGGTCTCCTCTGGAGACGCTCTTCCCGCAGGGCGTTCTCACAGTGTTTATTACTTAACCCCGAGTGCTGAGGCTTCAAGAGAAACCTTGTTATTGTTGTTTCTGCTCCTCACAATTTTCAAGCGGGTGGCTCTGGAGAGCTTGGCTCTGGTTCTGAGGAGAGGTGCGCCCATCTGCCGACTCTTAACCGCAGCCACACCACAAAGACTGAAAGCCTGAGCTTCAAACTGGATTTTCGTGTTGCTTCCTGTTTAAAAAAAGCAACTTTGCTTTTGATTTACTGTTTTAATCAGGCGACTGTCAGTCAGCCTCATTCCATATCACTCACCATCAACATAGGCCGTGCCAACGAAATTATGACAGTATTAAATGATTTTATTACAGTAAACTGAAGATTGAGCAGTGCAAATACAGGTGCTGCGTGAGAGACAATCCTCTTTTAACTCCATCCAAGCCAGTCAAGACAGTTTGGGGCAGAAGCAATGGGGTGTACGGAGGAAGGGAGGCACGAGTGCAGCTCAGTATCCCAATACCTCAATTTAAGTTCAAACTAAAAACAATATTGTACAGATCGATAGCTCTGTTTCAGAATGCAAGTGGGTAAGGATTGTAAAATTTAATCCTCCCTCACTTATGTCTTTCAGCATGTCTGTTTCTGACAGCTTAAACACTTAAGGACACAATCGCACCAGCTTCCTGATGTGATTAAATCCCAGGTTATCTCCCCTCTCTTGTATCCGAACTTCTGATCACATGCAACATATAGACCACGGGTAGGCAATTATTTTTTCTAAGGGGCCACACGAGAGCCAAAAAATATTACGGACAGCCGCACCTAAAGGCTGAACTACATTCTAATCTACATTATTTATTTATTTATTTACTATATTTACTATATATTACACATCATTAATATTAACATATTAATATATCAAGAAATATTCATATATTATTAGTATTAATATAATTATTATATTATAGTATATATAGAGAGACATTATAATATATTGAAATTATAATATAATATAACATTATATTGTATTACTTATTATATTATTATATTCTCATAATAAAATTATTATAAAAATAATAATAAAAACCACTAAAAATAAAATAAAATGAAATTCAAGAAGACAAGGTGCGAACCAAAATGGGGCTGACATCTTCAAGAGAGGAAGGATCCAAGATAGAATGGCCCAATGGACCCTTCCCAGAGAATGACAAAGCGAACCCAGCCGCCGCCGCTGCAGCACAGCAGAGCAGAGCTACAGACGATTGGAGGCTGCAGGCCTCCGCCCGCTCTCGCCCCCAGCCGTTCCGTCAGAGGTGTTCCTGATCGGCTGATCGCCCTGCCATGAAGTGCCTGCCATCCCAGCTTTGGAGTGCCTGTCATCCCGGGAGGCGATCTGGGCCTGCAAAGGAGCATTCGGCGACCTGCGGCAGCCTGATAAGCCCTGGCGACTCGGAGCGATTGGCTGCCATCCGGGAGGTAGTCTGGGCCTGCAGCGGGCAGTCAGCGACCTC
>JARBWK010001118.1:0-21248 GCA_030556195.1 Anolis apletophallus | reverse complement strand
TCAAATACCATCAAAGAGCATTCTGAACCCCACCAATGATGGAATTGAACCAAACTTATTTATTATTTATTTATTTATTTACATCATTTATTCCGCCCTTCACCCTGCAGGGACTCCAGGGCGGATCACAATGCATGGCATACAGGCAAAATGATTCAATGCCATAGACAGACAACAAGCTACATAATTGGTCAAGAGCTCACCTGACCTGCAGGCCTCGAACACATGACCTTCTGGTCAGTAGAGATCTTATGCAGCTGACTCCCAACCAGCTGTGCCAAAAGCTCCGTGCTTGGGCACACAGATCTCCTCTGCACCAACAGAAAATACTGGAGGGGCTTGGTGGGCATTGACCTTGAGTTTGGGAGTTGTAGTTCACCTCCATCCAGAGAGCACTGTGGACTCAAACAATGATGGATCTGGACCAAACTTAGCAGGGATACTTCAATATGTCCAAATGTGAACACTGGTGAGAGTTGGGGAAACACAGACCTTGACATTTGGAGCAGTAGTTGCTGGGATTTATAGTTCACCTACAATCAAAGTGCATTCTGGACTCCACCAACATAGGATTGAACCAAACTTGGCATACAGAACTCCCATGACCAACAGAAAATACTGGAAGGGTTTGCGGCATTGACCTTAAGTTTGGGAGTTGTAGTTCACCCACATCCAGAGAGCACTGTGGACTCAAACAATGATGGATCTGGACCAAACTTTATAGGGAATACTCAATATGCCCAAGTGAACACTGGTGGAGTTTGGGGGAAATAGACCTTGACATCTGGGAGTTGTAGTTGCTGGGATTTATAGTTCACCTACAATCAAAGAGCATTCTGAATCCCACCAACGATAGAATTGGGCCAAACACAGGTGCATAATATCCACACTCAACTGTATTATGTGGCAGTGTGGACGCTGATAACTCAGTTCAAAGCAGACATTGTGGGATTTCTTGCCTTAGTATTCTGGGTTACACGGCTGTGTGGAAAGGCCCTGGCCCGACTTTGCAGCTTCCTGGCTACTCAATGCTATTCAAGTTTGCAAACGGCAACATCCACACTCGCTTCCACCCATATATAGAGGGGAGAGGGAGGAGAAAGGAGAGGAGGTGGAGAGGGAGAGGGGACAGGAGGGAGGGAAAGAGAGTGGGGGAGGAAAAGAGAGGGAGGGAGAGGGGAGGGAGGGGGAGAAGGGAGGAGGGAGGAAGAGAGGGAAGAAGGGAGAGGGAGGGAAGGAGAGGGGGAGGAAAAGAGGGGGGAGGGAGGGGGAGGGAGGGGGAGAGAGGGAGGGAAAGAGAAGGAAGGAGAGGGAGGGAGGGAGGGAGAGAGAGAGGGGGAGAGGGAGGGAGGAGAAGAGGACGAGGGGAAGGGAAAGAGAGGGAGGGAAAAGAGAGGGGGAGAGGAGGGAGAGGGTGGAAGGAGAGGGAGGGAGGGAGAGAGAAGGAGGAGAGGGGGAGGAAAGAGGGGGGAGGAGGGGGAGAGAGGAGGGAAAGAGAAGGAAGGAGAGGGAGGGGGGAAAAGGAAGAAGGGGAGGGAGGGAGGGGGGAGGGGAGGACGAGGGGAAGGGAAAGAGAGGGAGGGAAAGGGGGAGAGGGGGAGAGAGGGAGGGAGAGGGTGGAAGGGAGAGGGAGGGAGGGAGAGAGAAGGAGGGGAGAGGGGGAGGAAAAGAGGGGGGGGGGGGAGGGGGAGAGAGGGAGGGAAAGAGAAGGGGGGAGGGAGGGGGAGGGAGGGAGAAGGAGGGGGAGAGGGAGGGGAGGGAGGGAAAGAGGAGGGAGAAAAAGACAGGAGGCAGGAGGGAGGGAGGAGAAGGAGAGGGAGGAAGAGAGGGAAGAAGGGGAGGGGAAGGGGAGGGGGGGAGGAGGGGGGGAGGGAGGGAGAGAGGGAGGGAAAGAGAAGGAAGGAGAGGGAGGGAGGGAGGGAGGGAGAAGGAGGGGGAGAGGGAGGGGAGGGAGGGAAGAGAGGGGGAGGAAAAGAGAGGGAGGGGGAGGGAGGGGGGGGGGAGGGAGGAAGAGAGGGAAGGGGAGAGGAGGGAAGGAGAGGGGGAGGAAAAGAAGGGGGGAGGGAGGGAGGGGGAGAGGGAGAGGGAGGGGAGGGAGGGAAAGAGAGTGGGGGAGGAAAAGAGAGGGAGAGGGGGAGAGGGGGAGAGGGAGGAAGAGAGGGAAGAAGGGAGAGGGAGGGAAGGAGGGGGAGGAAAAGAGGGGGAGGGAGGGAGGGGGAGAGAGGGAGGGAGAGAGAAGGAAGGAGAGGGAGGGAGGGAGGGAGAGAGAAGGAGGGAGAGAGGGAGGGGGGGGGAGGGAGGGAAGGAGAGGAGGGGGGGAAGGGAAAGAGAGGGGGGGAAAGGGGAGGGAGGGGGAGAGAGGGGGAGAGGGTGGAAGGGAGAGGGAGAGAGGGAGAGAGGGAGAGAGAAGGAGGGGAGAGGGGGAGGAAAAGAGGGGGAGGGGGAGGGAGGGAAGGAGAGAGGGAGCGAGGGAAGGAGAGGAAGGGAGAGAGAGGGAAGGAGGGAAAGGGAGGAAAGGGGAGAGGGAGGGGGGAGAGAGGGAAGGAGAGGGGGAGGAAAAGAGGGGGAGGGGGGAGGGGGGAAGGAGAGGGAGCCGAGGAAGGAGAGGTGAGGGGAGAGAGAGGAAGGAGGAGAGGGAGGGAAGGGGAGAGGAGGGAGAGAGAGGAAGCAGAGGGGGAGAAAAGAGGGGGAGGAGAGGGGAGGAGAGCGGGGAGAGGGAGGGAGGGGGAAGGAGGGAGGGGTGGAAGGATGGAGAGAGGGAGGGAGGGGCTATATGGACGGGCCCTTGATGCTCTCCATCCCACCCACACTGCTAAATGAGAGCATCTCAAGGCCACGGTGGTGATCAGAGGACGCCTTTGGACTTACGTGATCCTCATCAACACGTAGCGCTGCCTGAGATTGTCTAAGACGCTGGCTTCGTTGAGGAAGGTCATGTTGGCCATGTCGTTGACCTGGTAGAACTTGGGAGGGTTCATCTGCTGGACGTCATCCTTCTTAATCGTGACCGTCTGCGAAGGAACAAACCATCGGTCAATACTTTGCAGTGACAGCATTGGGCGTCGTCACTGAGCATCTGGCCGATTTATGATCACCTCATCACATTGAGACGGGAAAGCATTGGTGACCATCCCTTTACACAGGGGTCGGGAACCATTTTGACTCAGAGAGCTAAAAAACCAAAATATTTGGAAATATTTATTTCACTGAGAGCCTATATATATATTATTATATAAATGGGTTCACGTCATGTGATGTATACCTCAAACAAAGAAACCATACAACGCAGAAACACAATACTTGCCAACAGAAATAGGCCTCAAGCAAGGTACGTTTGTAGCAAAGAAACTTTCCCCCCCAAAACCTAAAAGGCCCCCAAAACAATGAATAAAAATAAAACTACATTTACCAGCATCCTCCGGGGCAGCCAAAGACTCACCCAGCCTCTACATTCTGAACAACATGATTGGCTGCCAATAAGGGTGGATTTGCATAACTGCTGCACTGGCCAGCCAACATGAAAATTTCGATCCATAATAAACTGCCAAAACAGAATAAGGAAAAGGCCTGAGCCAATCCCCAACACAAACACCCAAATCACTTCCAACCGAAAATTTACACCCCAAAAAAACACAGACCACGCCCAAAATTGACAGTAAGGCTTCATTAACTTGATTTCCCTAACTAGCCCTCACTTACTGGGAAGCTGTTTACGCTCTAAATTGACAGTAAGACTTCATTAACTTGATTTCCCTAACTAGCCCTCACATACTGGGAAGCTGTTTACGCTCTGAATTGACAGTAAGACTTCATTAACTTGATTCTCCCGACTAGGCCTCAGCTCATTGGACATTGTGTATGGCCTGAATTGACAGTAAGGCTTCATTAACTTGCTGTTCCTAACTAGGCCTCAGCTCATGGGACATTGTGTATGGCCTGAATTTACAGTAAGGCTTCATTAACTTGCTGTTCCTAACTAGGCCTCAGCTCATGTGACATTGTGTATGGCCTGAATTTACAGTAACCTACCTTGGCACACAGAGCCCCGACCATGCATGATGGGACTTGAAGTACCACCATGGAAAATGGGATTTGTAGTAGTTCAAAACCAATCATTCCCCCTACAGACCACTGCGGCCCAGAACCAAGACCAATAAAGACCCAACTTGGCACACCATGCCCCCATGACCCACACTCCATCCAACTGCAGTTTAGAGAGGAGGGCACACCGTAGATGATTGGACTTTCTCATCTTCTAAAAGGGCAACGCGTGCCGGGTACAGCGTGTGTGTGTGTGTGTGTGTGTGTGTGTGTGTGTATATATATATATATATATATATACACACACACACACACACACTAGCTGAACCCGGCACGCGTTGCTGTGCCCTATTTAGGAGATGTGAGGATGTCTGGGTATGTAAGGGTTTGAAATGATGTGGCTATGTGTTTTGTGTGTGTATATATGTGTATGTTTGTGTGTATATATGTGTGTGTATATGTGTATTTATATGTGTTTGTCTATGTATGTGTATGTGTATATATGTGTGTGTGTGTGTGCGTATGTAGATGTGTTTGTGTGTGTATGTGTATGTATGTGTGTATATATGTGTATGTTTGTGTTTTTATATGTGTATATATGTCTATTTGTTTATGTGTATGTATTTCTGTATATTTATATATGTCTATTTGTTTATGTGTTTGGATATGTGTGTTTTTATGTGTGTGTGTATGTTTATGTATGTGTGTTTGTGTACATATGTGTTTGTTTATATTTGTGTGTGTATATGTGTGCATGTGTGTATATACAGTATGTGTATGTGTGTTTATTTGTGTTTGTATTTATTTGTGTGTGTATATATATATGTTTGTGTGTATTTGTCTGTATGTGTGTATATATGTGTATGTGTAGGTATATATGTGTGTGTATGTGTTTGTGTATGTATATGTGTGTATATGTGTATATATGTTTAGGTGTATATATGTGTGTGTATGTGTGTGTGTATGAGTGTGTTGGTGTTGTTTTGTGTAGGAGTTGTAATGTTTGGGGTTTTTTTGGTTATGGTTGTTTATTAGTATGTGTTTTGTAATCTTGCCTGCCTCTTCCATGCCCGTCTCTTCTGTTGCCTGCTCTATTTCCCGCTCTATGTTTGTGTGTGTGTGCCTGTTGCGAGGGCGTCGTCCGCAAGATCCGGGTGTAGGAATGGCTTTGAGACGGTGTAGGAGGCGGGTCTGGTCATGGGACTACACTTCCCAGAAGGCTTTGCGTCGGTCATTTGGAAGGAAGGGGCCTGGCTATGGGACTACACTTTCCTGACGGCCCCGTGCGGTCACCTTTGTTCCCAGTGAGCGGCGCAGAGCCTTCTGGGAAGTGTAGTCCCATGGTCAGGCCCGCTTCCTGCACCGCCTGCCAGCCGTTTGTGCACCCGGATCTTGCGGGTGATGGCCTTGGCTCCTTCTCCGCCGCGTCCTCGGCCTGCCTCGCCGGCTCCCATCCGTTACCGGAGCCAGCCAGCCCCCACGCCTCCTCGGCCTCCTCCGATGTCTCTTAGGGAGTGGGCCGCGGCTCGTGTTCCTGAGGGGCTTTGAAGTGGCGGAGGAGGGGGCATGGCGTCGGTGGCGCAGATCGTGTTTCGAGATCGGCTGGGAGGCGGTTAGGGTCCGGGAGCGTGGTAAGGTGTTTTTCTGTGGATGTGGGGTGGGAGTGAGCGTTGGAGGAGGAGGAGGGGCGTGGCTTTCTCGTTGCCACCGTGGCTCCGGCGTTTTGCGCATGCGTGTTAATGTAGTTTTGCGGGGGTGTTGTGCTGTGTTTTGGGGTGTTTTTGTGGGCCGGCTATGGACCTTGTGGTATGGATTAGTAGCCTGGCAAGTTTCGTGTGTCTGGGACATGTAGTTTTCGCATCCATTTGCCCCGTTCCACGACCACTCTCTTTTTATATATATAGATATAGATATATATAGAGATATATAGATAGGCCCCACCTGGCTGCGGTGGGGGCTTTCCGTCTGTTCCGGGAGGAGGACAAAGAGCTCCGGCAAGGCCTTGCCGATCGGTCCTGCCTCCACTGGCCATCTTAGCCGCCATGACGTGAGCTGGGAAAGAACTCTGAGAGGTGGCCGCCATTACAATGCGGCTGGAAACAGCTTTTGCCCTTTGCCCTTCGCCCTTCCCTGTAGCTGGACCGGGGGTGGGGAAGAGAGGAGCCCAACTCAGCCGGTATCTGAGGGGCAGGCGGAGAGCTGAGCTGCGCAAGCGGAATTTGGGGCGAAGGCGGACCCAGATTAACACCTTTTTGCGCCCTAGGCCACACTTTGGAATTACGCCCCTTTTAAGCCAACCTCTACCCCAATCCCACCCCCCATCCTTTCACCCGCTCGTCCTCCTTAGGGCCCCGCATCCTGCTCTCCCGGTGTGGCCCCACTAGGTCCGCCACAGGAGTTTCCCTCTCGGCAGGCACTATGGATGCAGGCATGGGGGGAGGACCCTCCTCCCCGATGCCGGGGCTTGAGGCACTTGGCTCCTACCCAGTATCGGGGGATTGCGCATGCGTTAGTCAACAGCTGTACCGATGCTGCGCTTCTCCCGATACGGGGCTTGTCGCGTGGGCTTCTCTCCTGTACTGGGGGTTTGCGCATGTGCCGTAGCCGGCAGTTGCACTTCTCTCTCCAGTAAGGAGGAGGAATACCAGCTTTCATGGTGTCAGAGCATGCGCAGACTGCGCAATGGAATTTCCTGTACTTGCACTGAAGGAGCGAGCAAGTGGATGCTGTCGTCATTGAGGGAGTTTATTGTTCCTCCTGTCGACGCCGACGCCAGTGTCGAGAGCCCCTGCGCATACGCCGTTGTGTAACAATAGCAGAGGCAGGAGCTGGTATTCAGGAAGGGGCGGGGGCAGCGCCGAAAAGGAGGGCCTCTTGTATCCTTCCTTCCTCATCGCCATGCGCGTTGTGTTTTTATTTGTTTCAAAATTTTATTTTATTTTTTTGGTCCGTGATCTGCACCCCCCCCCCCCCAGCTTGCACCCCTAGGCCATGGCCTAGGTTCGCCTTATGGGTAATCCTGGCCTGGGCGAATGAGAGCAAAGGCCATGCACGCAGTTCAGCTGGAGGCGAGGCCAGCGCCAAGCGTCCATGCCGGCTCTCAGCGCAGCCTTCGCCCTCCTTCGCCTCAAATTGCGCATGCGCAGCTGAGAGCCAGCAGGCAGAGCACGGCGCTGGCCCCTCCTTCAGCTGAGCTGCACGCGTGGAATTTGGGGCAAAGGAGAGCGAAGGCCATGCACGCAGCTCAGCTGGAGGCGAGGCCAGTGCCAAGCGCTCCATGCCGGCTCTCAGCGTGGCCTTCGCCCTCCTTCGCCTCATGTAAGCCGCCCCGAGTCCCCTTGGGGAGATGGTGGCGGGGTACAAATAAAGTTTCATTATTATTATTATTACTAGCTGTACCCGGCACGCATTGCTGTGCCCTATTTTGGAGATGCGAGGAAGTCTGAGTATGTAAGGGTTGGAGTTGTTGTTAGTTATGGTGTTGTTGGGGTCATGGCTGTGTCGTTGTGGGTTGTTCTGGTGGGTGGGATGTTGGAGTCCTGGGGAGTTGTTGTTGTGTGGTGTTGCTGGCGTTCTGCAGAGCTTGTGGATATACAATGTTTTTTGTCTTTCCGTCTGCTGTGTTGATGTAGAGGTTGATGCTTGTGTGGGTGGGGTACTTGGGAAGTGAGTGGAGGTACTTGAAATCCCATTATCCATGGTGTGTCCTCCTCTGAACTGCAATTGAATGGAGTGTGGGTCATGGGGTGCATTGTTTGCCAAGTTTGGTCTTTATCGGTCTTGGTTCTGGGCCACAGTGGTCTGTGGGGAATGATGGGTTTTGAAGTACTACAAATCCCATTAGTCATGGAGGTACTTCAAGTCCCATAATCCATGGTCCACCCTCCTCCAAACTGTAGTAGAATGTAGCGTGGGTCATAGTGGCTCTGTGTGCCAAGGTAGGTTACAGTCAATTCAGGCCATACACAATGTCCCATGAGCTGAGGCCTAGTCGGGAGAATCAAGTTAATGAAGCCTTACTGTCAATTCAGAGCGTAAACAGCATTCCATTAAGTGAGGCCTAGTCAGGGAAATTAAGTTAATGAAGCCTTACTGTCAATTTTGGGCATGGTCTGTGATTTTTCTGTGGGAAGTGAATGGGGTGTTTGTGTTTGTGCCTCAGCCCTTTGCCTTATCCTCCTCTGACAGTTTATTAGGGGTCGGAATGTTCATGTTGGCTGGCCAGTACAGGAGTTATGCAAATCCGCCCTTATTGGCAGCCAATCATGTTGCCAGAATGTAGAGGCTGGGAGAGTCGTTGGCAGCCCCGGAGGATGCTGGGAAATGTAGGTTTTTCTACTCGTTGTTTTGGGGGCCTTTTAGGTTTTGGGGGGGAAAGTTTCTTTGCTACAAACGTATCTTGTCTGAGGCCTATTTCTGTTGGCAAGTTTGGTGTCTCTGCATTGTAAGGTTTCTCTGTTTGGGACGGTCGTTCCATGACGACTCTTCCTTTATATATATAGATTATTATTATCATTAATTCTATGGTGTAGCTGCGCCCACCAACATGCAGTCTCCCATCCCACCCAGTCACCTGCTTGGTCACGGTCAACACAGTGGAGTGGGTATCAGTCTCCGACTGGATTTCTCCCGCGACGAACCCTTCCTTGTCGTCTTTGACCCAACACGACTTCTTGATGTCGTAGGGCTTGCTGATGGCCTCGATCTTTTCCTTCTCGGTGGGAGCCAGGAACGGCATGGGATCCACGTCGTCGCCGCATTCTCCTTTGTAGCCCCCGGGCATCTTGGCTTCGGTTTGGGCGGCCGGTAGAAAGGACACGCAAAGGTGGAGAGATCAACGCAACCCGCAAAGGTTCCTGGAGGGATAGAGATGTGGAGAGTTGTCCAAAGATGGCGACAGATTCCTAAGCTAATTCTAAGACTAACCGCTATCTCACTTTTTCTCTTTGAAAGCAGAAGCAGCCCTGCAACGCCTCACATCCTGCTTTGCAACAGCTGCAGAGGTGTTTGGGCTGGAAGTCGGCCTGAAAAAAACAGAAGTCCTCTACCAGCCCGCACCACAGGAAGAACACCATCATCCCAGCTGTTTGGGCTGGAAGTCAGCCTGAAGAAAACGGAAGTCCTCTACCAGCCCGCACCACAGGAAGAACACCATCATCCCCGCTGTTTGGGCTGGAAGTCAGACTGAAGAATACGGAAGTCCTCTACCAGCCCGCACCACAGGAAGAACACCATCATCCCCGCTGTTTGGGCTGGAAGTCAACCTGAAGAATACGGAAGTCCTCTACCAGCCTGCACCACAGGAAGAACATCCCCACATCAGCATAGGCAAATCTGTGCTTAAGTCTGTCCAGCAGTTCACCTTTCTGGGAAGCATCATCTCTTCAGACGCCAAGATTAACAAAGAGATCGATCACAGATTAGCAAAGGCATAGAGTGCATTTGGAAAGCTTCACAAAAGAGTCTAGCGCAACAAGCACCTGAGGCAAAGCACCAAAATCAGTGTGTACAGAGCGATTGTCCTGTCTATTCTCCTCTATGGGTCTGAAACATGGGTCACCTATCGCCAACACCTCGACTCCTCGAACGCTTTCATCAGCGCTGTCTTCGCAATATCCTAAATATACACTGGACTGACTATGTGACGAATGTTGCTGTCCTTGAGCAAGCAGGGGTCACCAGCGTTGAGGCCATGCTATTGAGAACACAGCTTGCGCTGGGCAGGGCACGTCTCTAGGATGGAGGACCACCGCCTCCCAAAGAT
Organism: Anolis apletophallus; assembly: GCA_030556195.1. NCBI lineage: Eukaryota > Metazoa > Chordata > Lepidosauria > Squamata > Anolidae > Anolis > Anolis apletophallus. The sequence continues at coordinate 11,443 of JARBWK010001118.1, read as the reverse complement.
ACTACTCTACGGTGAACTCGCAAGAGAGACGCCCCCCAAAAAGAGATATAAGGACTCCCTGGAACAACATCTCAGGCTCGGCCAGATTGATCACCAACAATGGTCCAAACTGGCCTCACATCGGGAGGCATGGAAGCGCACTATCCACAATGCTGCGGCCTCTTTCGAGAAGACACGCTGAACGTTTTTCGAAACGACATGAGACACACTCTCCACGACCACCTGGATGTACCCCCGATCCAAGCAGTGGCACCTCATTGACTATGTTTTAGTGTGCCAGAGAAACATTCGGGATGTCCGTCATACTCGAATGATGCCCAGTGCACATCGGGAGGCATGGAGACGCACTACCCACAATGCTGCGGCCTCTTTTGAGAAGACACGCCGAACGAGTCTCGTAGAGAAACGACAACGCAGAAAGAACCGCAACTTGGAAACAACATCACCCAAGGAGACTTTCTGCTGTGCTTTCTGCAACCGGACTTGCCTATCTCAGATTGGCCTTCTTAGTCGTCAACGCGCTTGTAGGAAGCGTGGAGTGAGTCCCCACTGTAGAACTAATGCAGTTTCAGCCCACATCTTGGTTATCTCTCTCTTGGCATTACTTCGCGAATGAAGATTCAGGAAGGACTCATCCCACGCTTTACAAGCGCGTTGATGACTAAAAAGGCCAATCTGAGATAGGCAAGTTTGGTTGCAGAAAGCACAGCAGAAAGTCTCCTTGGGTGATGTTGTTTCCAAGTTGCGGTTCTTTCTTTCTGCGTTGTCGTTTCTCTTCGAGTCTCATTCGCCGTGTCTTCGAAAGAGGCCGCAGCATTGTGGATAGTGCGTCTCCATGCCTCCCGATGTGAGGCCAGGGTGGACCATTGTTGGTGATCAATCCTGCCGAGCCTGAGATGTTGTTTCAGGGAGTCCTTATATCCCTTTTTTGGGGCGCCTCTCTTGCGCTGACCCGTGGTGAGTTCACCATAGAGTAGTATCTTTGGGAGGCGGTGGTCCTCCATCCTAGAGATGTGCCCTGCCCAGCGCAGCTGTGTTCTCAAGAGCATGGCCTCAACGCTGGTGATCCCTGCTTGCTCAAGGACAGCAACATTCGTCACATAGTCGGTCCAGTGTATATTCAGGATTGTGCGAAGACAGCGCTGATGAAAGCGTTCGAGGAGTTGTAGGTGTTGGCGATAGGTGACCCATGTTTCAGACCCATAGAGGAGGATGGACAGTATGATAGCTCTGTACACACTGATTTTGGTGCTTTGCCTCAGGTGCTTGTTGCTCCAGACTCTTTTGTGAAGCCTTCCGAATGCACTATATGCCTTTGATAGTCTGTGATCTATCTAAAGATAGATCTGAAGAGATGATGCTTCCCAGGGAGGTGAACTGCTGGACGAACTTAAGCACAGATGTGCCTATGCTGACGTGGGGATGATGGTGTTCTTCCTGTGGTGCGGGCTGGTAGAGGACTTCCGTTTTCTTCCGGCTGACTTCCAGCCCAAACAGCGGGATGTTGGTGTTCTTCCTGTGGTGCGGGTTGGGAGAGGACTGCCGTTATCTTCGGGCTGACGTCCAGCCCAAACAGCTCTGCAGCTGCTGCAAAGCAGGATGTGAGGCGCTGCAGGGCTGCTTCTGAATGGGCGACAAGGCAGCATCGTCGGCAAAAAGCAGCTCACGGACTAGATAGTTGAGAGTCTTAGTGTGAGCCCTCAAGACGGCTTAAGTTGAACAAGCTGCCATCAGTACGATAGCGTACATATATGCCGCCGTCTTCTTCTTCGAGGTCTGCCATAGCCCTTTGGAGCATCATGCTGAAGGAGACTGCCAATGGGGCTGGTGCAAGTGTTGCAAAGCCAACTACTGTTGTCCGCTTCCCACTCCTCTTTGGATGGACCACACACCACAAGGTTTCCTTCCCAAAGTAAACAACCAAAGAAGAGTACCTACCACAAAGGCAAGAACGTCCGAGAGACACCCCTTGCCTGCAAGAGGCTGGCCCCTGCCTTTTATACCCGCCTGGAGCGGTCACTTTGGCCCGGCAAGAGCGCACGGGCGGGTCTAAGAAAAGCCGGCTGGCCCTAGGTCAACTCCCTCAGGTCAGATCGAGTGATGGGCCGCTTTCCTGGGGATTTCTTCTTCCTTTTCTTCTCCTTATAGGGCGCCTGAGGAGCCCGGCCTTGGCACTCTAGGGAGAAGAAGGGGCCGAAATAGAAGCCTCTTCCTTGCACATGTCTCCTCTAAAGGCATGGGTTCGGCCCAAGCTCAGTTACACCAGGTGACAAGAGAGATGACTTCTCCTCCTCCTGTTCCTCCTTCTTTTTTCCTTCTCCCCTTCTTCTTCTTCTTCCATCTCTCTCTTTTTTCTCCCTCTCTTTCCTCTCTCTACTCCATCTTCTTCTCTTCTTCTCACCCGTCTACTTCTCTTCTACCTCTCTTCTCCTTCCCCCCTCTCCTCCATGTTCTTCTCATCTTCCTACTTCTCCCTTTCCTCCTTCTCTTATTTTCCTCTTCCTGCCCCTTCTTCTCTTCCTTCTCCTTTTCCCCTTCTCCCTTTCTTCTTCCTCTCTGTCCTCCATCGTCTTCGCTTCTCCTTCCTCCTTATCCTCTGTCTTATTCTCCTCTTTTTCTTCCTCCTTCTCCTCGTCCTCCTGATCTCACTCTTCCTCCTTCTCCTCTTCTTTTTCTTCTTCTCCTCCTCCTCCACATTCTTTTCCTCTCCTCTTCTTCCTCCTTATCCCCTTCCTTCTTCTTCTTTTCTCCTTTCCTCCCCCCCTCTTTTTCCACCATCTACTCCATCTTCCTCTCTTCTCGCTCTCTTCCTCTTCCTTCCTCTCCTCCAGGTGACAAGATATATGACTTCTCCTCCGCCTGTTCCTCCTTCTCCTTTTTTCCTTCTCCCCTTCTTCTTCTTCTTCCTCTTCTTCTTCTTCCATCTCTCTCTTTTTTCTCCCCCTTTTCCTCCGTCTACTCCATCTTCTCTTCTCCTTCTCATCTATCTACTTCTCTTCTACCTCTCTTCTCCTCTTCCTCCTCCCTTTCCTCCCTCTCTTCTTCTCTTCCTGCCTCCCCTGCTCTTCCTTCTCCTTTTCTCCTTCTCCCTTTCTTCTTCTTCCTCTGTGTCCTCTCTCTCTCTCCTCCTCCTCCTCCTGATGCGTTCCTCCTTCTCATTTTACCTTCTCCCCTTCTTCTTCTTCCATCTCTTTTTTCTCCCCCTTTTTTCTCCCTCTACTCCATCTTCTTCTCTTCTCCTTCTCACCCATCTACTTCTCTTCTACCTCTCTTCTCCTTCCTCCCTTTTTTCAATCTTCTTCTCCTCTTCCTCCTTCTCTTCTTCCCTTTCTACCTCCTTCTCCTCATCTTCCTGATCCCACTCTTCCTTCCCCTTCTTTTCTCCTCCTCCCCTCCCCCTCCTCTACTCCACATTCTTTTCTTCTTTCCTCCTTCTCTTCTTCTCCTCTTCCTGCCTCCCCTGCTCTTCCTTCTACCTTTCTCCTTCTCCCTTCCTTCTTCTACTTCCTCCTCCATGTTTTCGTCCTCCTCCTGATACCGTTCCTTCTTCTCCTTCTTTTTTCCTTCTCCCCTTCTTCTTCTTCCTCTTCTTATTCCATCTCTCTCTTTTTCTCCCTCTTTTTCCTCCATCTACTCCATCTACTTCTCTTCTCCTTCTCACCCGTCTACTTCTCTTCTACCTCTTTTCTCCTTCCTCCCTCTCCTCCATCTTCTTCTCCTCTTCCTCCTTCTCCCTTTCCTCCTCTTCTTCTCCTCTTCCTGCCTCCCCTGCTCTTCCTTCTCCTTTTCTCCTTCTCCCTTTCTTCTTCTCTTTCCTCCTCCATCTCCTGTTCCTGTTCCTCCTTCTCCTTCTTTTTTCCTTCTCCCCTCCTCCTCCTCCTTCTTCTTCCATCTCTCTCTTTTTTCTCCTTCTTTTTCCACCCTCTACTCCATCTTTTTCTCTTCTCCTTCTCACCCATCTTCTTCTCTTCTACCTCTCCTTCTTCCGTCTCCTTCATCTTCTCCTCTTCCTCCTCCCTTTCCTCCTTCTCCTCTTCTCCTCTTTCTGCCTCCCCTGCTCTTCTCTTCTACCTCCTTCTCCTCTGTCTTATTCTTCTCTTTTTCTTCCTCCTTCTCTTCCTCCTCCTGATCCCGTTCCTCCTCTTCCTTCTTTTTTCCTTCTCCCCTTCTTCTTCTATCTCTCTTTTTTGTCCCCCTTTTTCCTCCCTCTACTCCTTCTTCTTCTCTTGTCCTTCTCACCCATCTACTTCTCTTCTCCATCTCTTCTCTTTCCTCCCTCTCCTCCATCTTCTTCTCTTCCTCCTTCTCCCTTTCCTCCTTCTCGTCTTCTCTTCTCTTCCCCTTCTCATCCATCTTCTTCTCTTCTCCCTCTCTTCTCCTTCTCTTCCTCCTCTTCTTCCTCCCTCTCTCTCATCTTCTTCTTTTCTTTTCTTCCTCCCTCCCTCCCCTCTATCTTTTTCCCTTCCCATGCCTGTTTGAGGGACCTTAAAGTGGTGAGCCTCCTTCCAACATTGTGATTCTGGATAGAAAACAAACAACAACACAACACAACATTGTTTGAGTCCACAGTGCTCTTTGGGTGTAGGTGAACTACAACTTCCAAACTCAAGGTCAATTCCCAAGCAAACCCTTTCGGTACTTTCTGTTGGTAATGAGAGTTCAATATGCCAAGTTTGGTTCAATTCCATTGTTGCAAGAGCTCAGGATGCTCTTTGATTGTGTGTTAACTATAAATCCCCGAAACTGTAACTCCCAAATGTCAAGGTCTATTTTCCCCAAACTCCATCTGTGTTCACAATTGGGCATATTGAGTATTCATGCCAAGTTTGGTCCTGATCCAATATTGTTTCAGTCCACAGTGCTCTCTGGATATAGGTGAACTACAACTCCAAAACCCAAGGTTAATGCCCACCAAACTCCTATAGTATTTTCTCTTGGTTGTGGGAGTTCTGTGTGGGAAGTTTGTGTCTTCCTGCCATTCCTGCCAGGATTTCTATGTTGTGTTCATCGAAACAGGCCCAGGTTTCACACTGAGTGTATAAATACATTTCAAAACATATTAAATATATGTATTACTGTGTTAGAGTGTCATTTTGTGTCGTTTTGGTTGGTGGTGTGCCCCAGGATTTTGTCAATGTAAAAAATGTTCCGTGGCTGAAAAAAGGTTGAAAAACACTGCATTAGGAGTCATAGATAAAAGTCCATGGGCTTTGGAAAGGAAAAGCTTCCAAAAAGTTCCTGAAAGTCCTTTAAAAATAGGCAAAAGTTTATAAAGTTCATAAGAGTTCGAGAGAAAGTCCATAAGTGTTAAAGGGGGAAGGAATTGGGGAGTCCATGTGATTCACACTGGGGAATCGCTGCAAATGCGGGGAGTTGGGGTCCGTCAAAACAGGAGAAGGAAACTACAAATCCCATCTCCCCATGGGGCCAGAGTGGCCTGTTTCCCAGAGGTCCCAAGGGGTGACCACAGCAAGCTCCCCAGGTCACGGTCTTCTGGACATCCACAGGACGGCGGCAGGATCGGTCACTGGAGTGAGGAGCCATGGATCACAATCAGCTGGTCTCCATTTGAAGTTTATTTCTTTATGATTAAAAAAAGGTTATTCCTGGGGCGTTTGGATGCAAAGACCAAAAAGCAAGATAGCAATTAGTCTTAGAATTACCTTAGAAAAAATATGGCACCAAAATGGAGGCGATTGGTTAACTCACGGATACGGGGGCCTGAGGGGTTTTCATATCCGCGGTTCAGAGGAACCCAGTTTTGGCCTCCCCGGGACACTGTAAAAGCATCCCGGGTGAGCCGGCAGTTATCTGTGGCTTGGGAAAGGAAAGTAGGTTATTCCCTGGGCGTAGGGGCCCAAAGAGCAAAAAGCGAAACAGCAGTTAGTCTTAGAATTAGCTTAGGAAAAGTAGGGCACGATGGGTTTCCATATCCGTGGTACAGAGGTACGTTGTTTTGGCCTCCCCAGGACACTGTAAGAGCATCCCGGGTGAGCCGGCAGTTATCTGTGGCTTGGGAAAGGAAAGTAGGTTATTCCCAGGGCGTAGGGGCCCAAAGAGCAAAAGCGAAACAGCAGTTAGTCTTAGAATTAGCTTAGGAAAAGTATGGCACGATGGGTTTCCATATCCGTGGTACAGAGGGATGTTGTTTTGGCCTCCCCAGGACACTGTAAGACAGGGTGCTCACACTTTTTCAGCATGCGAGCTACTCTTAAAGCAACCAAGCCCAAAAGATCTACCTGTCCCCGCAGCCGTGTGCTCCCGCGTGCTCCCACCGCCGCGTGCTCCCACCGCCGCGTGCTCCCACCGCCGCGCGCTCCCACCGCCGCGCGCTCTTGCCACCGTGCGTGCTCCTGCTGCTGTTTTCCACTCTCGCAGCGCTTCTTCCGCCTGCGGGGCATTGCAGGAAGGAGAAAGCACGAGGCGGGGCATCCAGAGGGAGTACTCTGCCCTGCCTGTCTTGCCGGCAACGGAGGCTGCACAGCTGCTTCTGGATGAGAGAGAGGCAGGGCGCTCCCTCCAGAGGCCCCGCCTCGTGCTTCCTTCTTCCCGCAATGCCCCGCAGGCGAAAAGAAGCACCGTGAGAGCGGAAGCCAGCAGCAGGAGCACGCGTGCGCGCAGGGTGTACGCGCGCATGCGCGCAGGGTGTACGCGCGCATGGCAGGAGCGCCCCATCCAGCTGGTGAGGCCCGAAGATCACCTGGGAGAGGGCCAAAGATCTACTAGTAGCTCCCGAGCTACCTAATGAGCACCCCTGCTGTAAGAGCATCCCGGGTGAGCCGGCAGTTATCTGTGGCTCGGGAAAGAAAAGTAGGTTATTCCCGGGGCGTAGGGGCCCAAAGAGCAAAAGCGAAACAGCAGTTAGTCTTAGAATTAGCTTAGGAAAAGTATGACACGATGGGTTTCCATATCCGTGGTTCAGAGGGACGTTGTTTTGGCCTCCCCAGGACACTGTAAGCGCATCCCGGGTGAGCCGGCAGTTATCTGTGGCTCGGAAAAGAAAAGTAGGTTATTCCCGGGGCGTAGGGGGCCCAAAGAGCAAAAAGCGAAACAGCAGTTAGTCTTAGAATTAGCTTAGGAAAAGTATGGCATGATGGGTTTCCATATCCGTGGTTCAGAGGGACGTTGTTTTTGGCCTCCCCAGGGCACTGTAAGAGCATCCCGGGTGAGCCGGCAGTTATCTGTGGCTCAGAAAAGAAAAGTAGGTTATTCCGGGCGTAGGGGCCCAAAGAGCAAAAGCGAAACAGCAGTTAGTCTTAGAATTAGCTTAGGAAAAGTATGACACGATGGGTTTCCATATCCGTGGTTCAGAGGGACGTTGTTTTGGCCTCCCCAGGGCACTGTAAGAGCATTCTGGGTGAACCGGCAGTTATCTGTGGCTCGGGAAAGAAAAGTAGGTTATTCCCGGGGCGTAGGGGCCCAAAGAGCAAAAAACGAAACAGTTTAGTCTTAGAATTAGCTTAGGAAAAGTATGACACGATGGGTTTCCATATCCGTGGTTCAGAGGGACGTTGTTTTGGCCTCCCAGGACACTGTAAGAGCATCCCGGTGAGCCGGCAGTTATCTGTGGCTCGGGAAAGAAAAGTAGGGGTTATTCCCAGTAGGGGCCCAAAGAGCAAAAAGCGAAACAGCAGTTAGTCTTAGAATTAGCTTAGGAAAAGTATGACACGATGGGTTTCCATATCCGTGGTTCAGAGGGACGTTGTTTTTTCCTCCACAGGACACTGTAAGAGCATCCCGGGTGAGCCGGCAGTTATCTGTGGCTCGGGAAAGAAAAGTAGGTTATTCCCGGGGCGTAGGGGCCCAAAGAGCAAAAGCCAAACAGCAGTTAGTCCTAGAATTAGCTTAGGAAAAGTATGACACGATGGGTTTCCATATCCGTGGTTCAGAGGGACGTTGTTTTGGCCTCCCCAGCACACTGTAAGCGCATCCCGGGTGAGCCGGCAGTTATCTGTGGCTCGGAAAAGAAAAGTAGGTTATTCCTCCCCAGGGCACTGTAAGGGGCCCAAAGAGCAAAAGCAAAAAACAGCAGTTAGTCTTAGAATTAGCTTAGGAAAAGTATGGCATGATGGGTTTCCATATCCGTGGTTCAGAGGGACGTTGTTTTGGCCTCCCCAGGGCACTGTAAGAGCATCCCCTGGTGAGCCGGCAGTTATCTGTGGCTCAGAAAAGAAAAGTAGGTTATTCCCGTAGGGGCCCAAAGAGCAAAAGCGAAACAGCAGTTAGTCTTAGAATTAGCTTAGAAAAGTATGACACGATGGGTTTCCATATCCGTGGTTCAGAGGGACGTTGTTTTGGCCTCCCAGGACACTGTAAGAGCATCCCGGGTGAGCCGGCAGTTATCTGTGGCTCGGGAAAGAAAGAAAAGTAAAGGTTATTCCATGATGGGTTTCGTATCCGGGGCCCAAAGAGCAAAAAGAAAAGTAGGTTAAACAGCAGTTAGTCTTAGAATTAGCTTCCGTGGTTCAGAAAAGTATGATCCCGGGTGAGCCGATGGGTTTCATATCCGTGAGTTCAGAGTCTTAGGCTTAGGAAAAGTATGACGTTGGGTTTCCATTTTGGCCTCCCAGGACACTGTAAGAGCATCCCGGGTGAGCCGGCAGTTATCTGTGGCTCGGAAAAGAAAAGTAGGTTATTCCCGGGGCGTAGGGGCCCAAAGAGCAAAAGCGAAACAGCAGTTAGTCTTAGAATTAGCTTAGGAAAAGTATGACACGATGGGTTTCCATATCCGTGGTTCAGAGGGACGTTGTTTTGGCCTCCCCAGGACACTGTAAGCGCATCCCGGGTGAGCCGGCAGTTATCTGTGGCTCGGAAAAGAAAAAGTAGGTTATTCCCGGGCGTAGGGGCCCAAAGAGCAAAAAGCGAAACAGCAGTTAGTCTTAGAATTAGCTTAGGAAAAGTATGGCATGATGGGTTTCCATATCCGTGGTTCAGAGGGACGTTGTTTTGGCCTCCCCCAGGGCACTGTAAGAGCATCCCGGTGAGCCGGCAGTTATCTGTGGCTCAGAAAAGAAAAGTAGGTTATTCCGGGCGTAGGGCCCAAAGAGCAAAAGCGAAACAGCAGTTAGTCTTAGAATTAGCTTAGGAAAAGTATGACACGATGGGTTTCCATATCCGTGGTTCAGAGGGACGTTGTTTTGGCCTCCCAGGACACTGTAAGAGCATCCCGGGTGAGCCGGCAGTTATCTGTGGCTCGGAAAAGAAAAGTAGGTTATTCCCGGGGCGTAGGGGCCCAAAGAGCAAAAGCGAAACAGCAGTTAGTCTTAGAATTAGCTTAGGAAAAGTATGGCATGATGGGTTTCCATATCCGTGGTTCAGAGGGACGTTGTTTTGGCCTCCCAGGACACTGTAAGCGCATCCCGGGTGAGCCGCAGTTATCTGTGGCTCGGAAAAGAAAAGTAGGTTATTCCCGGGGCGTAGGGGCCCAAAGAGCAAAAGCGAAACAGCAGTTAGTCTTAGAATTAGCTTAGGAAAAGTATGGCATGATGGGTTTCCATATCCGTGGTTCAGAGGGACGTTGTTTTGGCCTCCCCAGGGCACTGTAAGAGCATCCCGGGTGAGCCGGCAGTTATCTGTGGCTCAGAAAAGAAAAGTAGGTTATTCCCGGGGCGTAGGGGCCCAAAGAGCAAAAGCGAAACAGCAGTTAGTCTTAGAATTAGCTTAGGAAAAGTATGACACGATGGGTTTCCATATCCGTGGTTCAGAGGGACGTTGTTTTGGCCTCCCCAGGACACTGTAAGAGCATCCCGGGTGAGCCGGCAGTTATCTGTGGCTCGGGAAAGAAAAGTAGGTTATTCCCGGGGCGTAGGGGCCCAAAGAGCAAAAGCGAAACAGCAGTTAGTCTTAGAATTAGCTTAGGAAAAGTATGACACGATGGGTTTCCATATCCGTGGTTCAGAGGGACGTTGTTTTGGCCTCCCCAGGACACTGTAAGAGCATCCCGGTGAGCCGGCAGTTATCTGTGGCTCAGAAAAGAAAAGTAGGTTATTCCCGGCGTAGGGGCCCAAAGAGCAAAAGCGAAACAGCAGTTAGTCTTAGAATTAGCTTAGGAAAAGTATGACACGATGGTTTTCCATATCCGTGGTTCAGAGGGACGTTGTTTTGGCCTCCCCAGGACACTGTAAGAGCATCCCGGGTGAGCCGGCAGTTATCTGTGGCTCGGGAAAGAAAAGTAGGTTATTCCCGGGGCGTAGGGGCCCAAAGAGCAAAAGCGAAACAGCAGTTAGTCTTAGAATTAGCTTAGGAAAAGTATGGCATGATGGGTTTCCATATCCGTGGTACAGAGGGGTGTTGTTTTGGCTTCCCCAGGACACTGTAAGAGCATCCCGGGTGAGCCGGCAGTTATCTGTGGCTCGGGAAAGAAAAGTAGGTTATTCCCGGGGCGTAGGGGCCCAAAGAGCAAAAGCGAGATAGCAATTAGTCTTAGAATTAGCTTAGGAAAAGTATGACATGATGGGTTTCCATATCCGTGGTACAGAGGGGTGTTGTTTTGGCTTCCCCAGGACACTGTAAGAGCATCCCGGGTGAGCCGGCAGTTATCTGTGGCTCGGGAAAGAAAAGTAGGTTATTCCCGGGGCGTAGGGGCCCAAAGAGCAAAAGCGAAACAGCAGTTAATCTTAGCATTAGCTTAGGAAAAATATGGCACCAAAATGGAGGTGATCTGTTGACCTGCGGATACGGGGCCTTAGGGGTTTCCGTATCCGCAGTTCAGAGGAACGCAATTTCGGCCTCCCCGGGACGCTTTAAGAGCATCCCAGGTGATTCGGCAGTGCTCTGTGGCTCAGGAAAGGAAAGGTTCATGCTTTGAGTGAGTTGGAGACAGTAAAGGACACAACGTATCACTATGAAAAGGGGAAAGTTGCAATTAAATGATTCTTTATTGAAGGGATTTGTTACAATGTTAGGGTCAGAGGAAAGAAAGCAAAGTAAAGGCAGATTGCTTTGTCGAAGCTGCTGCTGTAGCCTCACTCCCAGCGATGTTGGCGCGATGGGGCATCCAGGAACTGCGGAACTCCCTGCTGCAGGTCAAATCAACTTTAAGGCAGGGGACCCTTGGCTGTTCGCCAGGCCCGGATTAACACCTTTTTGCGCCCTAGGCCACACTTTGGAATTGCGCCCCGTTTAAGCCAACCTCTACCGCCCCCCCCCACACACACACACCACTCAGACCCACACTGGGCTGGCTTCCGCCATGGGGCCTCCAGAGCAGAAGAGAGAGGCGAGTAGGCACCAATCCCGCCACCTCAAGGTCCCCATGTATTCCCACCGGCTGGAAAGCTCCGCTGTGCTCTGAAGGTCTCCGCGGGAGTCGGGAGGCTTGGGGAGAGCGCAGCGGGTGCAAACTCGCTCCAAAGGCACGCACGAGAGAGAGAGAGAGCGATTGAGAGCGAGAGAGAGCGAGAACGAGAGAGAGCGAGAACGAGGGGGAGAGAGAGCGCACTCA
>JARBWK010001117.1:0-21254 GCA_030556195.1 Anolis apletophallus | reverse complement strand
AAATTGGGCTATCCATCTAAGAAATTGGGTCCGAAGTATATTGGGCCTTTTAGAATTGAGAAAGCTGTGAATAAGGTCTCTTATACCCTTCTGTTGCCTAAGAGTTTAGGGAAAGTTCATCCCACGTTTCATTGTGGTCTTCTGAAAAATATGTGGGCCCCTTTCATCCCTCCGGATTGAATGATGTTTTGTTTTACAGGGGAGGACGTGGTGGAGGAGGCCGTTATGTCAGGATTGGGAGACTTGAGCTTGGGTGAAGTTCAAGCTCCCAGCCTGGCATGAGATTGCATCGACCTTTGCCCTAGTTCTTGGGTGACCTTGGGCTCCAGTTATATAAGACTGTGCTGAGTCATGTGGAAGTGAGGTAACTTCCACATGTGTGCAAGGCTGCAGGGGAAGTGATGTAACTCCTCTGAGCCTGGACATTGGACAATTGGACTCTAATGCTGACTCATGGGGCCATGAGGTCACATCCCTTTGGACTATGGGATATGCTGAATCACCGGATATGGTGCAACCCTACCTGGACATTGCATGGGCGATGGGAGGGGGGGTTGGGGTATATAAGTTGTGTTTTGGTGGCGGGCAGGTGCTTTTGCTTCACATGTGTCGTACCTGCAATAAAATCGTGTTGGACCGTGCTTTCAATCTACGCGTGATCCTTACCGAGTGTTGGAGAGTCGTTACACATAGTGAATAAATATATAAATACTTAAATACACCCAATATAATTTGGCCTTTCCCCCCATGAGCAGTCAACTTTTGATGCCTGCTTCTGGACACCTCCTTACTTTCAAAAGCAGCTTGCTATCGGAGTTGAAATAAGGGACTATCTTTTGAGAAATATATGCCGCAAGTACATTAAGAGGTTCATGAGTTAGCTCTACAGTTCTTTATATTCCTATCAATATCTTTAACTCAGCCATGAATCCAATAGCCTAAGGGATTTATGTCTGGTACAAAGGCCAACTCGAGTTCTGGCCTTTGACATGATTAAGTGTTGCTTAAGAATGCTAACACATCACACTCTTTCTCTCCAGACTTTTAAGACATCCTCAGAAGAAGAAAAATCAGTCCGTCTATCAGAAATCATACTAGCCAAAAATCATCTTTTTCCTCATGTTAGTATGAAATTGTTGTTTTCAATTGTTAAACTGGAAACAAAGCTACCTATTAGGCATGGTTTAGAATCCAAAATGGCGATTCTTAAATCAAATGGGGGGGGATTTTTTGATTAGTAAAGAAAGACTTACAAAATTTCCCAAAAATTTCTGAAATGTAACTTAAGTACTAACGAAATTCGTTAGTAATTGTATGCCAGAGCATGCGCATTCAGATGGTTTTTGGCCCACAACTCCCAGAAATCCTAACAGCTGGTAAATTGGCTGGGATTTCTGGGAGTTGTAGGCCAAAACTTGAATAAACCACACTGAATTCTAGATGGGACTCTCCAAATAGGAAGGGGGAGGAAGGAGGAAGGGAGGGAGGGAAGGGTATTCTATTCTTGGAAGCAGCAAAGAAAAGGAGGAGGAGCCCCCTCGCTCCTCGCTGCCTCTCTCTCACCCCGATCCTGAGGGAGCGAGGGGGCCCAAGTTTGCCCAGGCTGAGAGGAAAGGAAGAGGCCTGAGGCTGTGAGGAATGGTGGGAGTTGAAGTCCAAAACACGTACCTGGAGGGCTGAAGCTGGCCCCTGCGATGGGGCATGGCAGAGCAACGGGGAAGAGAAGGAGGGGGGGAAAGCCTGGAGAGAGAGGAGGAGAAGCACGTGCGCGTGTGTGTGAAGCTGGCCCCCTGCGATGGGGCATGGCAGCAGAGCAACGGGGAAGAGAAGGAGGGGGGGGGAAGCCTGGAGGACTACACTTTCCAGAATGCATTGCCTACCTAGCAGCAGCGTCACTTCCAGTTCCCCATAGAAATGCGGGAAAAAGAAGAAGCTGAATGAAGGCGGGAAGGAAATGAGGGGGAGAAGACAGGGAGAAGTGAGTACGTAGTACAATAATTAATTAATTAATAATTAAGAATTTCTTACGATCATAACGCAAATTATTGGCCTCAAGGACCATAAAAAGAAGTCTACTTCCGGGATCGCGGCAGCGATACGTAAAACCTCTAAAGTCCCATTACATACGAATCTCTTACGAATCCTTTTAATTTCCGTTTCATTTTTCTAATGCCTACTACCTATCAATTAACTGTGCAGGGTTATGTCCATCTCCACAAAAGTAACCACAATAAGTAGGATTTACTCTCCCAAAAGTGCATTATACCACACAGCCCTCATCGCAAATTCCAGCAGTCCTATTTATCACAACCAATATTGAGAAATGCTGGTAGATCCAGTCCAAAAACGGAAGGGCCAGCATCATTCTCGCCTCTGGTAACTTTTTCTACTCCAGGAGCAAAGCAAAGGGAAATTGTTTAAAACATATTTAATCTATCTATCTATCTATCTATCTATCTATCTATCTATCTATGTATATAATAAAAGTCAGTGTATGCAAGGTGCAGAGGGAGGAATATGTGCCAGCGTTTTGATTGGTTGCCACTGTGGGATTATTTGCATAAAGGACACTGATTGGCCAGCCTCAGAACTCCGACACTCTAAGGCACCAGATTATGTGCATAAAGGACTCTGATTGGCCAGCCTCAGAACTCCAACACTCTAAGGCAGTGTTTTTCAACCTTTTTTGAGCCGCGGCACATTTTTTACATTTACACAATCCTGGGGCACACCACCAACCAAAATGACACAAAATGACACTCTAACACAGTCATACATAGAGTTAATATGTTTTTAATCGTATTTATACACTCAGTGTGAAACCTGGACCTGTTTCGATGAACACAACATAGATATCCTGGCAGGAATGGCAGAAAGACACACATGAAGGTCTTGCTCAACAGCTGGGAGTTATAGTTCACCCACAATCAAAGAGCATTCTGAACTCCACCAATGATGGAATGGAATCAAAGTTCCCACACAGAACTAGCATAACCAAGAGAGTTTGGTGGGCATTGGCCTTGAGTTTTGGAGTTGTAGTCCACCTATATCCAGAGAGCACTGTGGAGGGGAGGGAGGAAGACGTGGAGCGAGTCTGTGCAGTAGCGCTCGCACGGGTCACGTCTTCCTCCCTCCCCCCTCTTGCAGAAGTGGCAGCATGAGCAAAGCGAGGCAAAGCAAGCAGAGTGAGGCTGGGAAGAAGGGAGCCCGAGTGGAGAAGAAAAATTGTTCGGCTGGAGGGGGGAGAAAGGGTATTGGAGGTTCCAATTTCCCACGGCACACCTGATGATCGCTCACGGCACACTAGTGTGCCACGGCACACTGGTTGGGAAAAACTGCTCTAAGGCACCAGACAGAGGGCATTGGTTGCCACTGAGAGACAATTTGCATAAAAGACTCTGATTGGCCAGCAAAACAGAATGCAACTGAATGCTTGAGTTAGCCACAAGACAGTTTTTTGCCGTTGGAAATGGAATGTTCATTTTACATAAGAACATAAGAACATAAGAAGAGCCATGCTGAATCGGACCTCAGCCCATCTAGTCCAGCATCCTGTATCACACAGTGGCCCACCAGTTGTACACGGGGATCTCTAGCAGAAAGGAGGGCAAAACCCTCACCTCCTCCCGACCCCCCACAACCAGTACCCAGGGAAATCCTGCCTACCTCAACCAACTCCGGGAGGTGCAGAGGTGCCAAGGAATATGTAACAGCATTTCGATAGGTTGCCACTATGGGATTATTTGCATAAAGGACTCTGATTGGCCAGCCTCAGAACTCCAACATTCTACGGCCCCAGACAGAGGGGATTGGTTGCCACTGAAATGGTATTTGCATAAAGGACTACGATTGGCCATCCACATTCAAATATTCTAAGGTGACTCAGAGGGAAAAGGAAAGGCCTCGGGCAGTCAGACACTGCGGCCCACAGCAGTGACGGATCAGGACCAAACTTGGCACACAAGGGCCCAATGGCCCACTTCACAACGTGACCCTCACACAATGACCAACACAGTCCAAAATTAGCACACAGAGCCCCCTTGACCCACTCAACACCCTGGTGCTGTTGCACAGGTGATGGGACTTGAAATACCTTCACTCACCTTCCGAGATCGCTGCAACCCTCAGCAGTGATGGGTCAGGACCAAACTTGGAACACAGGGGCCCAATGGCCCACCTCACAACGCGACCCTCACCCAATGACCAATACAGACCAAAATTAGCACACAGAGCACCCATGACCCACTCTACATCCTGGTGCTGTTTGGAGGGGGATGGACCGTGGCCAATGGGACTTACAGTACCTTCACTAAGTTCCTGAGACCACTGCAAGCCACATAAACATTTAATAGGAACCAACCTTGGCACACAATGCCTTCCTCAAATAACCTGGCACCGCCGGTCCCCAAGCTAGTTCAAAATAAATAACAACTCTGAATTATGGGAATCTAAGGTGAAAAACAGTAAGTAGCAAGAAATACAAAATAAAAATACAGGAAACCCTCAACAAACCAGCCAGTGAGTTGCCTAAAGGAAATACTTCTGCAAGGTTAAGCAGAAGTAGTATTGCCACTCTACACAGACGGAACACAGGCTAAGGCAGTGTTTCCCAACCTTTTTTGAGCCGCGGCACACTTTTTACATTTGCAAAATCCTGGGGCACACCACCAACCGAAATGACACAAAATGACACTCTAACACAGTAATACATATAGTTAATATGTTTTCGAATGTATTTATGCACTCAGTGTCAAACCTGGGCCTGTTTCAATGAACACAACATAGATATCCTGGCAGGAATGGCAGAAAGACACAAACTTCCCACACAGAACTCCCATAACCAAGAGAAAATGCTATAAGACTTTGGTGGGCATTGACCTTGAGTTTTGGAGTTGTAGTTCACGTATATCCAGAGAGCACTGTGGACTCAAACAATGTTGGATCAGGACCAAACTTGGCATGAATACTCAATATGCCCAAATGTGAACACAGATGGAGTTTGGGGAAAATAGACCTTGACATTTGGGAGTTACAGTTTCTGGACCGGGGGTGGGGGGCTCGAAAGACCAGCAGTCTCCCTCTTACTTAGGTTGCCCCCTCCCTCCCCGCCAGGCTTGAATTGGGGTCGTGGGGAGCAGGAGCCTTACTCACCACCTGAGCAGCTCCCCGGGGGTCAGCGGGGCAGCTCGGGTGGGGATCTCGGGGCTGGCGAAGCAGGCAGGAAGGAAGGCGGCCGGTCGGAGGGAGGCCGAGAGTGGTTTCACGCGCACCAGGGAGGAGGGGGAGGAGGGAGAGGCGGGGCTGGTGCTGGACTGAACAATCCGGCATTAGGCCTGGGTGGGGGAGGCAAGAGGAGGTCTCTACTTGGGGAAAGGGAGGCAAGCCTTCCCAATGCATGGAGAGGGAGAGACCAAGTAGACAATGGGTGGGGAGGAGGGTGTTTGTAATTTTGTGCCTTTATTGAGGTAGGTTTCTTAGGGATTTTATACTTCCAACACCCTAGACTCTCCCCCCTCCCCTCCTGGAGATTCCAATTTCCCAAGGCACACCTGATGATCGCTCACGGCACACTAGTGTGCCCCGGCACACTGGTTGGGAAACACTGGGCTAAGGAATGATTTTCTAAATAAGCTGAAGTTCTGCTTTTCAGACTGTTTTCATTTCTAGTTCTAGTAAAACAGTATGAGCATAGACCCACCAAAAAGCAGCCATCGACAAACAAACAAACAAACCACATTTCTGCCAAGTCTATTGTTGCTATTCAGGACCTGAAAATGGCACATAAAATTGTCTGGGTCAATCAATATCAGTGTCATTGATCAGGCAGTTAACTCTACAGCATCAGTCAAAGCTGATCATGCATCACAAAAATGAAGCAGGAGGCAACAGGATACTGGACTGGTCAGAACCCTTTATATCCTTCTTTTGGTAAGTTGTCTATGAATATCTACTTTTCAAGAACATACTGTAGTTTTCTTTGATATAAGAGGTCAGATAAATCCTGAAAAGTTTAGATTTATGACTTTTAAAATTTTATTTATTTTATTTATTTATTTTGAGATTTATTAATCGCCTATCCCAGGTGGCTCTGGGCGATTTACAATAAAGCACGCAGCTAAATATCTAAAACATCTAAACCAGGGGTGCTCAGGAAGTCGATCGCGATCGACAAGTCGATCCCGACACCATTTGAGGTAGATCTTTGCCGGATGGGGCGCTTCTGCCCTGTGCACGCGCACCCTGCGCGCAGCATTACTGCCGGGAGGAGAGCATGGGCTGTGTGGAAGGGTCCTGATAGGCGGTACCAATCCCTCTCTCTCTCTCTCTCTCTGCTGCTTCCTCCCCCACATACTTCCTCTGCCCGGCAAAAGAAACACACCCATTTCCGACACATGCACAACCGCGGCCAGGAGCATCGCAGCGGACAGGTGGGCGGCGAGCGGAGATGCCCCAGCAAGGCGAGCTTGCGGCGAGGGAGCTACTCCGAGAGGCAAGCCAGGCTCACTCCGCTTCTGCCTGGAGGACGCTCAGCGGTGGGGCGGCGCTGCTGCCTCTCACGCACTCTCTCTTCCCCCTTCTCGCTCTCTCAGTATCCGTGGCCAGGTATGTGCCTGTGGGGTATCGGGCTCCAGAGTGTCTGCTTCCGAGGCAGTGGCGACCGGGAGTGTTTGGTGGCAGAGTGGCTCGGAAGCGGAAACGCTGAAGCCCGATACCCCACAGACACACACCTGGCCACGGATACTGAGAGAGAGAGAGAAAAAAGAAAGAGGGGTAAGCAGAGCGGGAGTGACGGGAGCGGAGCCAGGTGCGACTTCCTGCTTGTGCGCCCCGTTGTCCTCAAGGTTGCGTGCGCCCCTTTTTTCCCTCCCCTCTTTATTGCCTGGAGCATCTCTCGTCCAAAAGGAAATGTGCAAGGTGTGGGTGCGCGCGCACACATAAGGTAAGATGGTAGATCTTTTTGACTTGGTTGCTTTAGAACAGGGGTGCTCATTATGGTGATCGGGAGCACCTAGGTGATCTTCCGCCCTCTTCCAGGTGTCCTTTGAGCCTCAAACTGTATACAGGGGGCAGCACTGTCTGGTACAGGTAAAAAACTACTAAGGCAGTGATATAATCAAAATAGCTTTAAATCTCTATCAATAACTCACAATGTGAGAAAAGCAATGTAGCACATACATGTGATATAGAATTACATAGGTAGTACATGTGTATCACGATCATACAGTTATATTAACAACAGAATGCATAAGAGCAATAAAGCATGCAGTTCAACAAGCCACAGGACATATAAGTCAATACAATACCATATGGTAATAAAAGGGCTGGAAGAACGCTGAGAAAGGTGTGTCTCTTATAGATATGCACTGAGATAGTGAGAGACCGAACCTTACTATGAGAGGAATGTGCCCTGGAGCACAATGGCTCCAATAGGAACCCGTAGATCGGGTGGCGAAAGCGGGTGAAGTCAGCGGGGTCTGGCCCAGCCGGAGAACGTCTTCCTGGTTGGAGACGCCGGCCCCGCCTATGCGGAGTCAGCAAAGGATGGCGGGAGTGGTAGTCCACACAATGGCAGCAGACGCCCGGGCTCAATAGTAGCGAATGTCGCGGGGGGAGAGAACTCGGGCCCCACAGCCAGATGTCCCTGGGGACGAGTGGTGCGGGGGCAAAGCCTGACGGCGAAGAGCTCTGTGTGTAGCCGGCAACAAGCCGTTTAGTCCTTTGGGGTTGCAGGACTTCCTCAGAGGCAGCGGTTTATCCAAATGTGGCGTCCTCACCAGTGTTAAGTCTAGATGCAATAACATTCATATTATTTCTAAGGGCCTAAGTGAACAGTGCAAATGGAGGCATAAAGTTCAAATAATAGGAGTAATATTTACCATCAGGAGTCTCTTCAAATGCGTGGAGGACGGGCCATCCCTTTCAGTGGAAATGGCAAGGAGGCAGTCTCAGCTGGAGAGACTTATACAAGCAGTTTAAAGGCACAGGGCACTATTTGTTGAGAAGTGCATTGAGGCTTAGTGGGTCATTGAGGCCCCCAAATTGTTTTTCAGTGGATAGTTGTACAATCCAGAAGGTTTCTCTTTGTTTGAGACGTTTCATGATGTCACAGTGGGGGGGGACACCAGACTTTTTCCAACGATTGGATCTTGATTTGGTTGAAGGTATGTTTCTGTGTGGTACAGTGGTGATACAAAGTGGAGTCCGTGGCTAAAAGTTTTATCCGAGATTTGTGCTCTAAAGATCGCTCACGGAGACTCCTACTGGTGAATCCCACGTACTGCAGGGAGCAGCTGCACTGGAGTAGGTAGACGACCGCTGTGGTCTGGCAGTTTGAGAAGCATCTTAGCTGGAATTGCCTATGATTCGTGGAGCTTCACCTCTGAAGAGCTCCTTGGGCAAAGGCACGTACCCGTGTGGAAGGTGTGCCATATGCAGTAACATAAATCCCCAGAAGACTGTTGTCAGCTCCACGAATCATAGGCAATTCCAGCTAAGATGCTTCTCAAACTGCCAGACCACAGCGGTCGTCTACCTACTCCAGTGCAGCTGCTCCCTGCAGTACGTGGGATTCACCAGTAGGAGTCTCCGTGAGCGATCTTTAGAGCACAAATCTCGGATAAAACTTTTAGCCACGGACTCCACTTTGTATCACCACTGTACCACACAGAAACATACCTTCAACCAAATCAAGATCCAATCGTTGGAAAAAGTCTGGTGTCCCCCACTGTGACATCATGAAACGTCAAACAAAGAGAAACCTTCTGGATTGTACAACTATCCACTGAAAAACAATTTGGGGCCTCAATGACCCACTAAGCCTCAATGCACTTCTCAACAAATAGTGCCCTGTGCCTTTAAACTGCTTGTATAAGTCTCTCCAGCTGAGACTGCCTCCTTGCCATCTCCACTGAAAGGGATGGCCCGTCCTCCACGCATTTGAAGAGACTCCGATGGTAAATATTACTCCTATTATTTGAACTTTATGCCTCCATTTGCACTGTTCACTTAGGCCCTTAGAAATAATATGAATGTTATTGCATCTAGACTTAACACTGGTGAGGACGCCACATTTGGATAAACCGCTGCCTCTGAGGAAGTCCTGCAACCCCAAAGGACGAAACGGCTTGTTGCCGGCTACACACAGAGCTCTTCGCCGTCAGGCTTTGCCCCCGCACCACTCGTCCCCAGGGACATCTGGCTGTGGGGCCCGAGTTCTCCCCCGCGACATTCGCTACTATTGAGCCCGGGCGTCTGCTGCCATTGTGTGACTACCACTCCCGCCATCCTTTGCTGACTCCGCATAGGCGGGCCGGCGTCTCCAACCAGGAAGACGTTCTCCGGCTGGGCCAGACCCCGCTGACTTCACCCGCTTTCGCCACCCGATCTACGGGTTCCTATTGGAGCCATTGTGCTCCAGGGCACATTCCTCTCATAGTAAGGTTCGGTCTCTCACTATCTCAGTGCATATCTATAAGAGACACACCTTTCTCAGCTCTTCCAGCCCTTTTATTACCATATGGTATTGTATTGACTTATATGTCCTGTGGCTTGTTGAACTGCATGCTTTATTGCTCTTATGCATTCTGTTGTTAATATAACTGTATGATCGTGATACACATGTACTACCTATGTAATTCTATATCACATGTATGTGCTACATTGCTTTTCTCACATTGTGAGTTATTGATAGAGATTTAAAGCTATTTTGATTATATCACTGCCTTAGTAGTTTTTTACCTGTCCTTTGAGCCTCACCAGCCAGATGGCGCGCTCCTGCCATGCGTGCGCACGTGCGCTCCCGCCGTCGCCTTTGCGGGGTTTCTTTTGCCAAAATGAGGCTTTAGTGGGCGGGCCCTGGCGCTCTTCTTGCCACGCACGGTGTGGTGACATGACCGCCCATTGGTTGCTGCGGGGGGGGGGGGGGCATATCTGGCCGGAGCACTGGCAGGTGTGCCTATAAATACCCTCCTGCTGTGTGCGTGGGAGGGGCCTGCTGTGCATGCAAGAAGCAGGACAGGATGGGGACTTCCTGCTTCACAAAAGCACACAGCAGGAAGGAGGAAGGCAACGAAGACATTAAGAGTGAGCGCGTGCGCAGGCAAGGCGGATCCCCTTCCCGGGTGCGCGCGGCAGCGAGTTCATGGGCAGGCAAGAAAGAAGCCCCGCGCGGTCAAAAGGCTGCAGTAGGAGCGTCCGCGCGCACATGCGCGCGCACACTCACATGCACAACAGGTGATCTTTTCAGCTTGAATTGTTCACATAATAGCTCGCAAGATGAAAAAGTGTGGGCACCCCTGCTTTAGAAGTAGCTTGCATGCCGAAAAAGTGTGAGCACGCCTGATCTAAACAATTTGAGCAATCTAAACCACTGTTTTTCAATCTTTTTTGAGCCACGGCACATTTTTTACCTTTACAAAATCCTGGGGCACACCACCAACCAAAATGACACAAAATGACACCCTAACACAGTCATACATATAGTTAATATGTTTTTGAATGTATTTATACACTCAGTGTGAAACCTGGGCCTGTTTCGATGAACACAACATAGATATCCTGGCAGGAATGGCAGAAGGAGACAAACTTCCCACACAGAACCCCCATAACCAAGAGAAAATACTGTAAGAGTTTGGTGGGCATTGACCTTGGGTTTTGGAGTTGTAGTTCACCTACTGTATATCCAGAGAGCACTGTGGATTCAAACAATGTTGGATCAGGACCAAACTTGGCATGAATACTCAATATGCCCAAATGTGAACACAGATGGAGTTTGGGGGAAATAGACCTTGACATTTGGGAGTTACAGTTTCTGGGATTTATAGTTAACACACAATCAAAGAGTATCATGAACTCTTGCAACAATGAAATTGAACCAAACTTGGCCTATTGAACTCTCATTACCAACAGAAAGTACTGAAAGGGTTTGCTTGGGAATTGACCTTGAGTTTGGAAGTTGTCGTTCACCTACACCCACAGAGCACTGTGGACTCTAACAATGTTGTTGCTTGTTTTCTATCCAGAATCACAATGTTGGAAGGAGGCTCACTGGGTGCTTTGGACTTCAACTCCCACCATTCCTAACAGCCTGAGGCCCTTTCCTGCTTAAGTGGCTGAGGGGAAAAAAAGGAAAAGAGCCTGAGGCTGCTAGGAATGGTGGGAGTTGGAGTCCAAAACTCCTGGAAGGTACAAGTTTGCCCATGCCAGCTTTTGACGGAGACCTCTTCCTCCCCCTTCGCGCCATTTCTTCCCCTCCTGCCGAACACTTACTTTTTCTTCTACACTGCCACTTCTGCCACCATTTTGATCTGAGGGGGCAGCGTGAGCGTGTTCAGGAGGGGAGGGGGAGGAATACATGACCCGTGCGGGCGCTACTGCGCAGACTCGCCCCAGAGCAAAGCGAGGCAAAGCAGGCAGAGCGGGGCTGGGAAGAAGGGAGCCCGAGTGGAGAAGAAAAAGTGTTCGGCAAGAGGGGGAAGAAAGGGTATGGGAGGTTCCAATTTCCCACGGCACACCTGATGATCGCTCACGGCACACTAGTGTGCCATGGCACACTGGTTGGGAAACACTGATCTAAACAGTTCCTCAGCCAAACCCTCTCTCAAATAGCCACGTTTTACAAGCCGTGCAAAAATCTTTTAAATCACAGGTAGCTCTGATGTAGGGAAGGAGAGCGTTCCAGAGTGATGGAGCCATCACCGAAAAAGCTCTACGCCGGGTTGATGTCAGATGGGCTTCCTTAGGGCCAGGGATTTCTAATAAGTTCTGATGGTCTGAGCGGTGTGATCTCCAGGGTCGACAGGGAGAAAGGCGTTCCCGTATGTACGCCGGCCCCTGGCCATACAAGGCCTTGAAGGTTAGTACCAGCACCTTGTGGGTAATCCGGAACTCGATCGGAAGCCAGTGCAGTCGGTATAGAGCAAGTGTTATATTGTTCCACATGGGGGTTCCCTTGAGGCAGGGGTGCTCATTACGGTGATCGGGAGCACCTAGGTGATCTTTCGCCCTCTTTCAGGTGATCTTTGGGCCTCACCAGCTGGATGGCGCGCTCCTGCCATTCGCGCGCACGTGCGCTCCCACCGCCGCCTTTGCGGGGCTTCTTTTGCCAAAATGAGGCTTTAGTGGGCGGGCCCTGGCGCTCATCTTGCCACGCACGGTGTGGTGACATGACCGCCCATTGGTTGCTGCAAGGCGAAGGCACGCGCACGGATAGGATGCAAGGCTGTGGGAGGGATGGAGGGAATGTGTGTGTGAGAGAGAGAGAGAGAGCCAAGGAGAGAAGAAAGAAATCCGGAGAACTTTTTCGGATCCTTTTGGCAGGCAGGCAGGCGGGCGCTGGAAGGAGAGAGGGAGAGAGAGAGAGAGAAAGAGGCGAAGGAGGCCGGGCAAAGTGGGGCAAAGCCAAGCAAGCCCCACCGCAAACCCTGCCGCTGCCCTCGGGACTCCCATTCCAAGCCGAGACCTGGGCGAGCGAGCTGTGTGGGGCTGCTTTCTTTCCTTGGTTGGGGGCGAGGAGGGAGGGCTCCGCTGTGTTCCTGGGGCTGAACCCGAGGAGGAGGGGGCTGCGGGGATGGAGACTCCACTTGCTGCTCCTGCTTGTGCCCTCTCCGCCTTTCTCCGCCTCGCCCTCGAAGGAGAAAGGCGGTGAGGGCACACACACATGCACAACAGGTGATCTTTTCAACTTGATTGCTCATATAGTAGCTCGCATGATGAAAAAGTGTGGGCACCCCTGCCGTGAGGAGTCTGGCCGCCGCATTCTGCACCGGTCGAAATCTCCGGGTAACCGACAAGGGAAAGCCAACATAAAGGGCATTACAATAGTCAATTCTTGACGTTACCGTAGCATGAACCACTGTGGCGAGATCTTCCTTTGATAGGTAAGGCACCAGCCGCCTAGCCTGCCGAAGATGGGAAAAGGCCGACTTGCTAACAGCGGAGACCAGCGGATGCATTGCTTCTTTCTATAGTTTAGCTTAGTTTAAAAACTAAATTATCCTAGGTAACAATGCATCACCACACTTGTGTTTGCTAACTATGCCAAAATAAGCTCTCTTTAAGAGGATTTTTTTATATATATAAAAAAAGATGTGGCATAATCAGATTAACAGTCTGCTCAGGAGAGATGTTCCAAAATGCCTCCGTTACTGTTAGGTCAACTTTCAAAATGTGTTCATTAGGCATGAGAAAAATGAAACGGAAATTAAAAGGATTCGTAAGAGATTCGTATGTAATGGGACTTTTGAGGTTTTACGTATTGCTGCCGTGATCCCGGAAGTAGACTTCCTTTTACGGTCCGTGAGGCCAACAATTTGCGTTAGGATCGAAAGAAATTCTTAAGTATTAATTAATTAATTATTGTACTACTCACTTCTCCCTGTCTTCTCCCCCTCATTTCCTTCCCGCCTTCATTCAGCTTCTTCTTTTTCCCGCATTTCTATGGGGAACTGGAAGTGACGCTGCTGCTAGGCAATGCATTCTGGAAAGTGTAGTCCTCCAGGCTTCCCCCCCCTTCTCTTCCCCGTTGCTCTGCTGCCATGCCCCATCGCAGGGGCCTGCTTCACACACACACACACGCGCGCGCGCTTCTCCTCCTCTCTCTCCCTGTGCTCTCTCAGATGCTTCTCTTCCCCGTTGCTCTGCCATGCCCCATCGCAGGGGCCAGCTGCAGCCCTCCAGGTACGTGTTTTGGACTTCAACTCCCACCATTCCTCACAGCCTCAGGCCTCTTCCTTTTCCTCTCAGCCTGGGCAAACTTGGGCCCTCGCTCCCTCAGGATCGGGGTGAGAGAGGCAGCGAGGAGCGAGGGGGGGGGCTCCTCCTCCTTTTCTTTTGCTGCTTCCAAGAATAGAAAACCCCCTCCCTCCCTCCCTTCCCTCCTTCCTATTTGGAGAGTCCCATCTAGAATTCAGTGTGGTTTATTCAAGTTTTGGCCTACAACTCCCAGAAATCCCAGCCAATTTACCAGCCGTTAGGATTTCTGGGAGTTGTAGGCCAGAACCATCTGGAATGCGCATACTCTGGCATACGAATTTCTAACGAATTTCGTTAGTACTTAAGTTACATTTTAGAAATTTTTGGTAAATTTTTTGTAAGTCTTTGCTATACTAATCAAAAAAAATCCCCCCCCCATTTGATTTTAGAATCGCCATTTTTCGATTTGTTATCATGCCTAGTGTTCATCCCAAATTCCCATACTGTAGTCCATAAATATTATCAAATATTCTGTGATAAAAAGCTAATGGAAACCATTACACTGCTTTGGAGTTGCTTTAAGACCTACCCTTTTCCCATTCAGGTATCTTGCCAAAACTATCAAGCAATTATTAGAACCTTTCTGGGGACTTATGTAATATCCTGCCTTTCTCCTTTTTACAAGATACAAAGCAGCTTACAACCATTTTTAAAGACAAAATACAGTTTTAAAAAATGATCCATACAAAATTTGAAACGCAATTACATTAATTTTCAGTTAAAAGGCACAAAGGTTAAATCAAGATAACATCTAATTGAAACAGTAAAAAAACCCAATACCATTACAAGTTCTTTCTGCCATAAAGATGTTAAAAGGTCTGCTGGAATAGGAAAGTATTTCCAGAAGAATTTTATTTATTTATTTATTATTCCGACTTGTATACCGCCAACTCTCCGAAGGCTCGGAGCGGTTTACAAATAACCAAGGAACAAAATACATAAATGCAATTAAAACACAAAAACCTAATCAGCACGATCCGAATGCTTGCCGGAAAAGGAATGTTTTGCACACCCTCCGGAAAAAAGGTAAGCTTGGGGTGGCTCATGTTTCTATCGGCAAAGCATTCCACAGGTATGGAGCCACGATCGTGAAGGCTCTGCGCCTGGTGGTCGATAAATGAAAAGTCCGAATATTAGGGACTTCGAGCAAATTTTGGTCTTCTGACCGAAGTGATCTCTGGGGTTGGTAGGGGGTAAGGCGGGCCCTCAGGTACGCCGACCCATATCAGGCCTTAAAGCAGGGGTGGGCAATAATTTTTTCCAAGGGGCCACACGAGAGCCAAAAAATATAATGGAGGGCCGCACCTAAAGGCGGAACTACATTCTAATCTACATTATTTATTTATTTACTATGTATTACACATCATTAATATTAACATATTCATATATTAATAAATATTCATATATTATTAGTATTAATATCATAATTATTATATTATAGTATATATATATAGACATTATAATATATTGAAATTATAATATAACATTATATTATATTATTATATTATTATAAAATTATTATAAAATAATAAAAACCACTAAAATTAAATTAAATTAAAGAAGACAAGGTGCGAACCAAGATGGAATGGCCCAATGGACCCAGCCCAGAGGATGGCAAAGAGGACCCAGCCACCGCAGCAGCAGAGGAGAGCAGAGCAGCAGGCAATTTTAGGCTGCAGGCTTCCGTCCGCTCTCGCCCCCAGCCGTTCCCCACGTGATCGCCCTGCTATGGAGTGCCTGCCATCCGTGGAGGTGATCCAGGCCTTGCGGGGGAGCAGTCGGCGATCTGAGGCGGCTGATCGCCCTGGCGACCCGCAAGACAATCAAATCTTCCGGGTAGCCAGGGCGATCAGCCGCCGCAGTTCGCCGACTGCTCCTGCTGCAGGCCCGGGTCGTCTCCAGGGATGGCAGACACTCCAAAACCGCCGCTCCTCTGGTCTGTCTGCTGACACAGGCCCCACAGAGCCTGCAATGGAATAGCGGCAGCGGCACCCCTTCCTCTTGGCCCCGCCCCCGACGCCCTTCTCCCCGGGCCGGACAGAATCGGCTGCCGGGCCACATCCGGCCCGCAGGCTGTAGGTTGCCCACCCCTGCCTTAAAGGTAAGAACCAGCACTTTGAAGGTAATCCGGTGCTCAATCAGTAGCCAGTGCAATTGCTGCAGGATTGGAGTAATGCGACATCTCATTCCCCAGCAAGAAGTCGGGCAGCAGCATTTTGCACCAGCTTAAGCTTCCGGATCACCAACAAAGGAAGGCCAATGTAAAGGGCACTACATTAGTCCAGTCTTGAGATGACCGTCGCCTGGATCACCGTAGCCAGGTCATTCCTGGATAGGTAGGGGGCCAGTCGCCTAGCCCAGTGTTTCCCAACCTTTTTTGAGCCATGGCACATTTTTTACATTTACAAAATCCTGGGGCACACCACCAACCAAAATGACACTCTAACACAGTAATACATATAGTTAATATGTTTTTAAATGTATTTATACACTTAGTGTGAAACCTGTTCCGGTTTCGATGAACACAACATAGATATGATTTCATCTCACATACTTATACATGGCTATCATGTCTTCTCTCAGCCTTCTCTTCTTCAGGCCAAACATGCCCAGCTCTTCAAGCCGCACCTCATAGAGTTTCATAGATCTCCCTCCTCCCTCCGCAAAAGCAGAGCACTGGACGAAAGTGATTGAGTCGGGCGTTTTTCCGCTGTTGGCTTGGATTTCTCGCGAGAACAGCCAAAGCCAGAAGCTCCACGTTGGCGAATTGGACAGTGAGCGAACCTGGGAGCATCAGGAGGTTGAAGCAGCCCTGAGCGGGAGCTGGAGCCATGATGAATCGAGGCTCCTGAAGGCTTCCTCAAGGCCGGTCTGGCCCTGGCATTCGACGGAGCCCTTACTTTGCCTCGGGGAGGATCTTTGGGGAGGGAAAGAGGGAGAAAGAGCTGCTAGGAGGGGGGAGAGTGCCAATTTCCCATGGCACACCTGATGATCGCTCACGACACACTAGTGTGCCATGGCACACTGGTTGGGAAACACTGGACTAGCCTGCAGCAGACGGAAAAATGTAGATCTGCTTACAGCGGAGACCTGGGCCTCCATTGTCAGCGGTGGGTCTAACAGGACCCCTAGGCTCTTTACCAAAGGCGACGGGCATAATGCCTCGCCATCCAGGGTAGGCAACTGGGTCTCCCCTCCATCCGGGCGACCCAGCCATAGGATCTCCGTCTTCGTTGGATTCACCCTCAATGAAAGAAGCAAGCGGACAACCAAACATCCTGTGGGAGGGAGTTCCACAATCTGGAAGCATGTGATATTGAAAATCACTATCAAAAAATCTTAATAAATTAGACAAATTCATAAAGGAAGATACGGTCTTTTAAACAGCAGTTTTCCAAAGCATAATTGCTGAAACTTGTGGAGGATATCTTCATTCAAGGCCCTCTTTCGCTCACTGATATAAATGAAAGTACACTCACTAAATAACTGAAGCAAAGCAAGAGGGTCCGAGAAGGTAGAAAATGATTAGAATACTCTACTTCCCATATTCAATTTGGGGGGGAAACTCCGCATGAGGCCTCTAACTGAATTATTTATATTCTCTTTTTCTAACTGTTTACTTAAGATATTCACATCTTACCCTCCATTCTCTTATTCTCTCACCAACACAACGTACATCTATATATATAAAAAGAGAGAGAGGTCGTGTGATGTCGCATATAGGCAGGAAAACTGAAAGCCCCAGAACCACAAATCCAACCGAACACATTACAACACACCACGAGGTACCTATAGGGCACAAAAAACCCGCCCTAGATACCTCGCAAGACCCCCAAAAATGACCCCCCAAAAACCGCCATTCACAACTAGCGTAGCGGCGCTTGCGGCACACTCAGCCACCCCGCCCCCCACACACAAAAATCCCCACGCCCTCAGTCCTCGCTCACCGGGTGCCTGGGTCCGGGAGTGGCTGGAAGGCGACAGAGGAGGCCGAGAAGGCAACGGAGGAGACAACCACGGCACCGTCCACGTGAGCCGGGAACACAAGTGGCTGTAAGACGGCAGAGGAAGCGGCCACGGACACAGGACTACACTTCCCAGACGGCACCACACGGCTCACTGGCAAGGAGGGCGGAGAGTGGGCAGTAAGGAACAGGAAGTGGCCATGCGGGGCCTTCTGGGAAGTGTAGTCCCATGGCCATACCCGTTTCATCTGCCAGAAGTAGGCCCTTGGTGGGCGGGGCGTCTGAAGGGAGAGGGGCGCGCGAGGACCTGGGGAGGGCAGAGCCTAGCAGCGCCAGCGGCTGAAACAAGAAGTCACATGCGCGCTGGCGCCTCATTTTACCCAGCCGCTCCTCAGTCGGCGGGAGAGCGTCGAAGGGGAATGACGTCTGTGTCCTCTGCTCTGGGTCTCCCCATGGACCCCAAACGCCACCTCCAACCCCTGCCTTGCACATGCGCCGCCGCTGCTACAATGAGCAGAAACCCTTCTTTCATTCATTCCTTGAGACAACAACCCCAGAATTAATTATTAATAATCTAATAAATTTTAAATACAATTATCCCTTCCAATTCAAAGATAGATAGATAGATAGATACACACACACATACATATATACATATATACATATATATGTATACACATGATTAACACATGATTAATCTGGGAAGAGATCAGAGATAATTCAGCCCAAATTGTTGCATCTCTGTTTTGTTATCAAATTATGGAATATATTAATATCTAAAGAAGGCACAGCAACGCGTGCCGGGTACAGCTAGTTATTTATATGTGTATTAGGGCATTTACTACACCTGAACTTTATCCACCGAAAAAAGAAACGCATGCCGAAAAAATGAGATTTGAATCAACTTTTCTTGGCTGCATAAGAACAAAAATCATTTGGGAGGGAGATAATTGTGAATTTGCAAGACTCTACTTAAATCCCAATTATCTTTAATATAAAAAGGTAATTGCACATTGGTTTATAGCTTATTATTATTATTATTATTATTATTATTATTATTTGGACTTGTAGGCCGCCACTCCCCGAGGGCTCGGAGCGGCTTACAATCATATAAAAGCACCACAGAAGTAAAAACAACGATTAAACTAGACTGAAAAGATATTCCAGCTTAGCAGTCAAAGGCTAGCCGGAAAAGATGGGTCTTGCAGGCCTTGCGGAAAGAGAGATCATGCAAGGCCCGCACATCGCTTGGAAGGGTGTTCCAGATTGACGGCGCTACTACGGAAAAGGCTCTGTGCCAAGTCGATGTGAGATGGATTGCTTTAAAGGTTGGCACTTCCAGGAGGTTCGTTTGTTCGGAACTGAGTGGCCTCTGGGGTTGATAGGAGAAGAGACGGTCCCTCGGATACAGCGGCCCCAGACCATGCAAGGCCTTGAAGGTTAACACCGTCCCCTTGAAGGTGATCCGGTGCTCGACCGGAAGCCAATGAAGCTGCTGGAGGATGGGTGTTATGTGACATCTCACTAGAGTCCCAGTGAGAAGTCGAGCAGCGGCATTCTGGACGAGCTTTAGTTTCCAGATCACTGACAAGGGCAGGCCAATGTAAAGGGCGTTACAGTAGTCCAGTCTCGAGATGACCATGGCTTGGAGCACCGTGGCCAGGTCGTCTCTGGATAGGTAGGGGGCTTGCCGCAGATGGAAAAAAGCAGTTTTGCTGACGGTGGAGACCTGGGCCTCCATCGACAGCAACGGGTCTAAGACGACCCCAAGGCTCTTTACTGAGGATGTCAGTAATGCCTCGCCATCCAAGCTAGGCAGTCGGACCTCCCTGCCCGCCGGGCGGCCAAGCCACAGTATCTCTGTCTTTGCTGGATTCACCCTCAATCTGCTGGCACACAGCCAACTAGTAACGGCTACAAGGCACTGTTGGAAACAAGAGGGCCCGGTGTCCGGTCAGCCTTCCCTTTTCAGAACGAGCTGGGTGCCGTCAGCGTACTGATAACATTCCAGCCCAAAGCTTCGGACCAGACCAGCAAGTGGTCGCATATAGATGTTAAATAATAAAGCTTGAACGATTCATCACTAGTGTTACAAATTATGAAATTAATAATGGAGAAATACTGTATGCCAGTGTTTCCCAACCTTTTTTGAGCTGCGGCACACTTTTTACATTTACAAAATCCTGGGGCACACCACCAACCAATATGACACAAAATGACACTCTAACACAGTAATACATATAGTTAATATGTTTTTAAAATGTATTTATACACTGGGCCTGTTTCGATGAACTCAACATAGAAATTCTGGCAGGAATGGCAGAAAGACACAAACTTCCCACACAGAACTCCCATAACCAAGAGAAAATGCTATAAGAGTTTGGTAAGCATTGACCTTGATTTCTGGAGTTGTAGTTCACCTATATCCAGAGAGCACTGTGGGCTCAAACAATGTTGGATCAGGACCAAACTTGGCATGAATACTCAATATGTTCAAATATGAATGCAGATGGAGTTCAGGGGAAATAGACCTTGACATTTGGGAGTTGTAGTTGCTGGGATTTATAATTCCCCTACAATCAAAGAGCATTCTGAACCACACCAATGATAGAACTGGGCCAAACTTCCCACACAGAACCCCCAGGAGGCAAGAGGAGGTCTCTACTTGGGAAAGGGAGGCGGGCCTTCCCAATGCATGGAGAGGGAGAGACCAAGTAGACAACAGGTGGGGAGGGGGGGTGTTTGTAATTTTGTGCCTTTATTGAGGTAGGTTTCTTAGGGTTTTTATACTTCAACACACTAGACTCCCCCCCCCCTGGAGGTTCCAATTTCCCACGGCACACCTGATGATTGCTCATGGCACACTAGTGTGCCCCGGCACACTGGTTGGGAAACACTGATGTATGCAACAGTATGCTTTTAAGAGGTAGATCTCCGAATTCTGCACAGCATTGCATTTAAAAATGCCTAAATCGTGTGTTGGAAATTTACACACACACACACAGAGAATTTCAGAAAAAGAAAAGGCATGTTGAACCCATTCTTTAAGCACCTATGCCATGCATTAGAAAATAAGTAAAGCATCAGTTGCTGAATCGCTTTTCCACGGCTGACAAGACTGAAGAACCAATGCCATCCTGCTTAAACAAGCCCCAAAATCCCATTAACTTGCAGCTTCTTCTGTTATGTGTACATAATTATAAAGAGAGAAAGGAAAGATATAAATACCTGCATATGACTAGATGCATAGAATAAAATGTGGTGCCAACAGCTTTGTCTGAAGATATGGATTTATAAGTTATAACTACCAGAAGGGGTATACTCTATATCTCAATTACGTAAAGGCAACTTGCCTACATTCCTGAGTCAGAAATGCAGTTTGAAATATCAAGATGTGCTAGCTTTCTCCAGAAGTAAAATGCTCTAGACTTAAACCACCAAGCCACAATTATTATATGTAGATAGCTGGACCACCATGTAAAATGAGCTCACAGAAAGTTGTATTTGCGTGTAGATCAGGACTGCCCAGGAAGTAGT
>JARBWK010001116.1:0-21257 GCA_030556195.1 Anolis apletophallus | reverse complement strand
AGGGGTTGGCCCCCCAAACTTGGTACACATAACCCCCTGGCCTCTTTACATCCTGGTACGGCTTTGGGGACATAAAACCACGGATTATGGCATTTGTAGTAATATTTCAACACTTTGTTCCCACAGACGACTGTGGTCACCTGTGCGACCAATACAGAACACGCTACACCCCCCATTATCCACTCTGCCATCCTGGTGCAGTTCAGAGGAGGGCGGACCCCCTCTACTTCACATCCTAAGTCCGCTGGTGACCACACATGCAATTACTGAACGAGACCACACTTGACACACATAACCCCCATTACCCCTTTTCACGTCCCTGGTGAGGTTAGGGCTGCCAATGTTCGATGGGATTTGCAGTAGTTTCACACACTCCCTTACTACCACAGACCACTGCGCCCCCAACAAACACCTATGAAAACCACACTTGCCACACAGAGCCCCAGTGACCCACTCTACATCCTACTGCAGTTTGGAGGGGGGCAGAACATGGATGATGGGACTTGCAGTACCTTCCCTCACTTTCCAAGACTGCTGCAAACCTAATCCAATGACTGATCATTACCAAACCTGGCACACAGAGCCCCCCTCATTACTTCCACTCTACATCCTGGTGCAGTTTTGCATCAAACGGACCACGGATGATGGGACTTGAAGTACCTTCCCTCACTTCCTACAAACAATACAACCCTTATCTTTTTACCAATACAGACCAAACTTGGCACAGAGCTCTATGACCCACCTTTACATCCTGGTGCCGTTGGAGGAGGGTGGAAACCATGGATGATGGGACCTGCAGTACCTTCCTCACTTTCCAAGACTGCTGCAACCTAATCCAATGACTGATCAACACCAACCTGGCACACAGAGCTCTCATGACCCACTCACTTACATCCTGGTGCTGTTGGAGGAGGTGGACCATGGATGATGGGACTTGCAGTACCTTCCTCACTTTCCAAGACTGCTGTAACCTAATCCAATGACTGATCAACACCAAACCTGGCACACAGGGCCCTCATGACTCAACTTCTACATCCTACTGCAGTTTGAGGGGGGCAGAACATGGATGATGGGGACTTGCAGTACCTTCCCTCACTTTCCAAGACTGCTGCAAACCTAATCCAATGACTGATCAACACCAAACCTGGCACACATAGCCCTATGACCCACTTTACATCCTGGTGCAGTTTTATCAAAGGACCACGGATGATGGGACTTGAAGTACCTTCCTCACTTCCTACAATACAACCCTCATCCATTTACCAATACAGACCAAATCCTACACAGAGCCCTTTTATGACCCACTCCTACATCCTGGTGCTGTTTGGAGGAGGGTGGACCATGGATGATGGGACTTGCAGTACCTTCCTCACTTTCCAAGACTGCTGC
Organism: Anolis apletophallus; assembly: GCA_030556195.1. Classification (NCBI taxonomy): domain Eukaryota; kingdom Metazoa; phylum Chordata; class Lepidosauria; order Squamata; family Anolidae; genus Anolis; species Anolis apletophallus. The sequence continues at coordinate 19,868 of JARBWK010001116.1, read as the reverse complement.
AACCTAATCCAATGACTGATCAACACCAAACCTGGCACACAGAGCTGCCACATGCTCTGCCCCACCCCCAGCTTCAGTTTCCTACAGGCTCGCTGCGATGCCCCCGCTCCTCCCACCAGGCTCATCTTCTCCTAGGGTCGCGCCATGCTCCCGCTCCCTCCCCAGCTTTCAGCTCTTCCTACAGGTCACATGCCATGCCTCCGGCTCCTCCCTAGCTTATCTTCCCCCCCTCCCCAGCTTCAGCTCTCCCACAGGCCGCGCCATGCCCCCACCCTCCCCCAGCTTCAGCTCTCCTACAGGTCAGCGCCATGCCCCCGCCCCTCCCCCAGCTTCAGCTCTCCCACAGGTCGTGCCATGCCCACCCCCCTCCCCCAGCTTCAGCTCTCCTACAGGCCGCGCCATGCCCCACCCCCCCCAGCCAGCTTCAGCTCTCCTACAGGCCGCGCCATGCCCCACCCCTCCCCCAGCTTCAGCTCTCCCTACAGGTCGTGCCATGCCCCACCCTCCCCCCAGCTTCAGCTCTCTCCTACAGGTCACCATGCCCCACCCTCCCCCAGCTTCAGCTCTCCTACAGGCCGTGCCATGCCCCACTTCTCCTCCCCCAGCTTCAGCCCCTCCTACAGGTCAGCTGGCCATGCCCCACCCCTCCCCCAGCTTCAGCTCTCCTACAGGTCAAGCCATGTCCCCCCCCTCCCCCCCAGCTTCAGCTCTCCTACAGGCCGCGCCATGCCCAGCCCTCCCCAGCTTCATCTCTCCTACAGGTCGCGCCATGCCCCCACCCCTCCCCCAGCTTCAGCTCTCCCACAGGCCGCGCCATGCCCCACCCCCCCCCCAGCTTCAGCTCTCCCACAGGTCGTGCCATGCCCCACCCTCTCCCCCCAGCTTCAGCTCTCCTACAGGTCGTCGCCATGCCCCGCCCCTCCCCCAGCTTCAGTTCTCCTACAGGCCGTGCCATGCCCCACCCCCCCCCAGCTTCAGCTCTCCTACAGGCCGCGCCATGCCCCCCCCTCCCCCCAGCTTCAGCTCTCCTACAGGCCGCGCCATGCCCCACCCCCTCCCCCAGCTTCAGCTCTCCGAAAGGCCGCGCCATGCCCCCCCCCAGCCTCCCCCCAGCTTCAGCTCTCCCACAGGTCGTGTGCCATGCCCGCCCCCCTCCCCCAGCTTCATCTCTCCTACAGGCCGTGCCATGCCCACCCCCTCCCCCAGCTTCAGCTCTCCTCCTACAGGCACGCCATGCCCCACCCCCCCCCCAGCTTCAGCTCTTCCCCCCAGCTTCAGCTCTCCTACAGGCCGTGCCATGCCCCACCCCGCCCCCCCAGCTTCAGCTCTCCTACAGGCCGTGCCATGCCCCGCCCTCCCCCCAGCTTCAGCTCTCCTACAGGCCGTGCCATGCCCCCACCCCCCTCCCCAGCTTCAGCTCTCCTACAGGCCGCGCCATGCCCCACCCCTCCCCAGCTTCAGCTCTCCTACAGGCCGTGCCATGCCCCGCCCCCCCCCAGCTTCAGCTCTCCTACAGGTCGCCATGCCCCGCCCCGCCCCCAAGCTTCAGCTCTCCTACAGGCCGCGCCATGCCCCGCCCCTCTCCCCAGCTTCAGCTCTCCTACAGGTCGCCCATGCCCCCAGCTGCCTCCTCCCCCCCAGCTTCAGCTCTCCTACAGGTCGCCATGCCCCACCCCCCCCCAGCTTCAGCTCTCCTACAGGCCGCGCCATGCCCCGCCCCTCCCCCCAGCTTCAGCTCTCCTACAGGCCGCGCCATGCCCCCCCCTCCCCCCAGCTTCATCTCTCCTACAGGCCGTGCCATGCCCCGCCCCTCCCCCAGCTTCAGCTCTCCTGGGGCAGGCCGCCATGCCCCACCCTCCCCAGCTTCATCTCTCCTACAGGCCGCGCCATGCCACCCCTCCCCCAGCTTCAGCTTCAGCTCCCTACAGGCCGCGCCATGCCCCACCCCCGCCCCCCAGCTTCAGCTCTCCTAAAGGCCGTGACATGCCCCCCCCCCACCCCCCACCGGCAGCACTCCCACAGGCCGTGCCATGCCCCGCCTCCCCCCAGCTTCATCTCTCCTACAGGCCGCGCCATGCCCCGCCCCCTCCCCCGCCGTGCCATTCCCCGCCCCTCCCCCCAGCTTCAGCTCTCCGACAGGCCGTGCCCCCCCCCCCCCCCCCAGCTCCCGCTCCCCTACAGGCCGCCCCATACCCCCCCCCTCCCCCAGCTTCAGCTCTCCTACAGGCCGCGCCATGCCCCCCCCCTCCCCCCAGCTTCAGCTCTCCTCCAGGCCGCGCCATGCCCCGCCCCCTCCCCCCAGCTTCATCTCTCCTCCAGGCCGCGCCATGCCCGCCCCCCCCCCCAGCTTCAGCTCTCCTACAGGCCGCGCCATGCCCCCCCCCCCCCCAGCTTCAGCTCTCCTACAGGTCGCGCCATGCCCCACCCCTCCCCCAGCTTCAGCTCTCCTACAGGTCGTGCCATGCCCCACCCCCCCCCCCCAGCTTCAGCTCTCCTACAGGCGCGCCATGCCCCCCCCCTCCCCCAGCTTCAGCTCTCCCAGGCGCGCGCCACGCCCCCCCCCCCCCCCCAGCTTCATCTCTCCTACAGGCCGCGCCATGCCCCCCCCTCCCCCCAGCTTCATCTCTCCTACAGGCCGCGCCATGCCCTGCCCCCGCCCCCTAGCGTCAGCTCTCCTACAGGCCGCGCCCTGCCCCGCCCCCTCCCCCAGCTTCAGCTCTCCTACAGGCGTGCCATGCCCCCGCCCCTCCCCAGCTTCATCTCTCCTACAGGTCGCGCCATGCCCTGCCCCTCCCCCCAGCTTCAGCTCTCCTACAGGCCGCGCCATGCCCCACCCCTCCCCCCAGCTTCAGCTCTCCTACAGGCCGCGCCATGCCCCGCCCCTCCCCTCAGCTTCATCTCTCCTACAGGCCGCGTCATGCCCCACCCCCCTCCCCAGCTTCATCTCTCCTACAGGCCGCTGCCATGCCCCACCCCTCCCCCAGCTTCAGCTCTCCTACAGGCCGTGCCATGCCCCACCCCTCCCCCAGCTTCAGCTCTCCTACAGGTCGCGCCATGCCCCACCCCCTCCCCCAGCTTCATCTCTCCTACAGGCCGTGCCATGCCCCACCCCTCCCCAGCTTCAGCTCTCCTACAGGCCGTGCCATGCCCCGCCCCTCCCCCAGCTTCATCTCTCCTACAGGCGCGCCATGCCCCGCCCCCTCCCCCCAGCTTCAGCTCTCCTACAGGCCGCGCCATGCCCCACCCCCCTCCCCCCAGCTTCAGCTCTCCTACAGGCCGTGCCATGCCCCACCCCCCCCCAGCTTCAGCTCTCCTACAGGCCGTGCCATGCCCCACCCCCGCCCCCAGCTTCAGCTCTCCTACAGGCCGCTCCATGCCCCACCCCTCCCCCAGCTTCAGCTCTCCTACAGGCCGCGCCATGCCCCGCCCCTCCCCCCAGCTTCATCTCTCCTATAGGCCGCGCCATGCCCTGCCCCTCCCCCCAGCTTCATCTCTCCTACAGGCCGCGCCATGCCCCACCCCTCCCCCCAGCTTCAGCTCTCCTACAGGCCGCGCCATGCCCCGCCTCCCCCCAGCTTCAGCTCTCCTACAGGTCGCGCCATGCCCCCCCCCTTTCAGCCTCAGCTCTCCTACAGGTCGCGCCATGCCCCACCCCCTCCCTCCAGCCTCAGCTCCTCCTACAGGCCGTGCCATGCCCCGCCCCCCCCCCCCCAGCTTCAGCTCTCCTACAGGCCGCGCCATGCCCCGCCCCCTCCCCCAGCTTCAGCTCTCGTACAGGCCGCGCCATGCCCCGCCCCCTCCCCCAGCTTCAGCTCTCCTACAGGCCGCGCCATGCCCCGCCCCCTCCCCCAGCTTCAGCTCTCCTACAGAGGAGGAGCATGAGCGGTGGACGGGCTTCAGTGGGCGAGGCTCCTCCTCCACGCGGCTTCAGCGAGCGCGGGTCATGGTGGGAGTCATGGCGGATTGGAGGCTGGCTGGGAACGCGTCCGAAGGAGGCGGTGCCCGGTCCCTTGTTCTTTTTCGCCACTGCCCGGCCCTTCCTCCTCTCCCAAGCAGCAGGAGTTCGGGCGGGAGGGGGGAGGAAGGGGGCAGAGAGCTTTTCTCTCGCGGCACAGCAGGAGGTCCGTCACGGCACACTAGTGTGCCACGGCACACTGGTTGAGAAAGACTGCTGTATAAAACCTGTCCTGTCAATACGGGACAGGAGCTGAAAATACGGCATATGAAATTCAGAGCGAAAATATGGGACTTCCAAGGTAAAACTCCAAAAGTTGAATCATGATTTTAAAAAAAGAAGGAAAAAAAGCACTTAACACAGGAATCTATCCAAAGCAAGGCTTCCAAGAACCGGAAAAGATGTCTTGATTCAATTCCAATGTTGCTTCGTCTGGCTACAGATTCTGTACTTGGCACTTTTATCCCCTAATCTGTCAGAAATCAGCCACAAATGGATTTCATTTCACCCTTGACTCATCTCTCTCTCTCTCTCTCTCTCTCTCTCTCTCTCTCTCTCTCTCTTTGAGTCTGGTATAACACCTAAGACAGGGGTCGGGAACCTATGGCTCGGGAGCCAGATGTGGCTCTTTTCATGATTGCATCTGGCTCTCTAGAGCAGCCTAGGCTTCACCCTTTCCTTCTCCTTCTCTCCTTCCTTTTCCCTCCCTCCCTCCCCTTCCTTCTTTCCTCCATTCTCCCTCTTCCTTCCTTCCTTCCTTCCTTCCTATTCCTTCCTTTCTTTCTCCCCTTCACCCTTTCCTTCTCCTTCTCTCCTTCCTTTTCCCTCCCTCCCTCCCCTTCCTTTTTTCCTCCATTCTCCCTCTTCCTTCCTTCCTTCCTTCCTTTCCTTCCTTCCTTTCTCCCCTTCACCCTTTCATTCTCCTCTCCTTCCTTTTCCCTCCCTCTCCCCTTCCTTCCTTCCTTCCTCCATTCTCCCTCCTTCCTTCCTTCCTCTTCCTTTCTCCCCTTCACCCTTTCCTTCTCTCCTTTTTCCCTCCCTCCCTCTCTCTCCTTCCTTCTTTCCTCCATTCTCCCTTACTTCCTTCCTTTTCCTTTCTTCCTTTCTCCCCTTCCTTCTCCTTCTCTCCTTCCTTTTCCCTCCCTCTCTCCCTTTCCTTCTTTCCTCCACTCTCCCTCCCTCTTCCTTCCTTCATCTTCTATTCTTTTCCCCCAAGTCTTCCTTCCCTTTCCTTTCTTTCCACTTCCCTCTCTCTCCCCTTCTTTCTTTTCTTCTTTTCCCTTCATTATTTTACTTTTTTCTCACTCCCTTTCCTTTCTTTTCCCCACCCTTTCCTTTCCTCCCTTCCCATTTCCTTCTTTCTTTTCCCCTCCTTGTCTCTCTCCTGCTTTTTTCTTCCTTCTCCATAGTCCGTCCTTCTTTTCTTTCTTCCTCTCCCCCTCTCTCCTTTATTTCCTCTCTTTCTTTCTTTCCCCCTTCCTTCCTTCCTTCCTTCCTTCCGTCTTCTCTTCCTTCCCAGAGTCCTGAGCGTGCCTTTTGCAGAGCCAGGTCTGAAGTGTCCCCTCATTCTGCAAAAGGGGGAATCCTTTCCTCATCGTATGGACGTATAGACTCACATTGAGTTGAATTCAGTCTTAGAATATATTATCTACTAGCTGAGGACCCGGCGGTGCCCGGGTTATTTGAGGAAGGCATTGTGTGCCAAGGTTGGTTCCTATGAGATGTTTATGTGGCTTGCAGTGGTCTCAGGAACTTAGTGAAGGTACTGCAAGTCCCATTGGCCATGGTCCGTCCCCCTCCAAACAGCACCAGGATGTAGAGTGGGTCATGGGGACTCTGTGTGTCACATTTGGTCTTGATCATTCTCTGGATGAGGGTTGCAGGGTCTCTGGAAGTGAGGGAAGGAAGTGGAAGTCCCATCATCCATGGTCCCCCGTTCTCCAAACTGCACCAGGATGTAGAGTGGGTCATGGGGGCTCTGTGTGCCAAGTGTGGTCTCGATCAGTCATTTGGATGAGGGTCACAGCAGTCTCAGAAAGTGATTCGTCATTGGTGTGGGCCACAGTGCTCTAAGGAAGTGAATTAAAGTACTGCAAGTCCCATCATCCATGTTCCATCCTCCCTCAAACTGCACCAGGATGTAGGGTGCATCTTAGGGGGTCTGTGTGCCAAGTTCTGTCATTGTTGGGGGCCTAGTCAGGAACATCAAGTTGAGGAAGCCTAACAATATCCCATGAGCTGAGGCCTAGTCAGGAACATCAAGTTGAGGAAGCCTAACAGTATCCCATGAGCTGAGGCCTAGTCAGGAAAATCAAGTTGAGGAAGCCTAACAATATCCCATGAGCTGAGGCCTAGTCAGGAACATCAAGATGAGGAAGCCTAACAGTATCCCATGAGCTGAGGCCTAGTCAGGAAAATCAAGTTGAGGAAGCCTAACAGTATCCCATGAGCTGAGGCCTAGTCAGGAACATCAAGTTGAGGAAGCCTAACAGTATCCCATGAGCTGAGGCCTAGTCAGGAACATCAAGTTGAGGAAGCCTAACAGTATCCCATGAGATGAGGCATCAGTCAGGAACATCAAGTTGAGGAAGCCTAACAGTATCCCATGAGCTGAGGCCTAGTCAGGAACATCAAGTTGAGGCAATATCCCATGAGCTGAGGCCTCAGGAACATCAAGTTGAGGAAACCTAACAGTATCCCATGAGCTGAGGCCTAGTCAGGAACATCAAGTTGAGGAAGCCTAACAGTATCCCATGAGCTGAGGCCTAGTCAGGAACATCAAGTTGAGGAAGCCTAACAATATCCCATGAGCTGAGGCTTAGTCAGGAACATCAAGTTGAGGAAGCCTAACAGTATCCCATGAGCTGAGGCCTAGTCAGGAACATCAAGTTGAGGAAGCCTAACAATATCCCATGAGCTGAGGCCTAGTCAGGAAAATCAAGTTGAGGAAACCTAACAGTATCCCATGAGCTGAGGCCTAGTCAGGAACATCAAGTTGAGGAAGCCTAACAGTATCCCATGAGCTGAGGCCTAGTCAGGAACATCAAGTTGAGGAAGCCTATCCCATGAGCAGGCCTAGTCAGGAAAATGAGCTGAGGAGGCCTAGTCAGGAAAATCAAGTTGAGGAAGCCTAACAGTATCCCATGAGCTGAGGCCTAGTCAGGAACATCAAGTTGAGGAAGCCTAACAGTATCCCATGAGCTGAGGCCTAGTCAGGAAAATCAAGTTGAGGAAGCCTAACAGTATCCCATGAGCTGAGGCCTAGTCAGGAACATCAAGTTGAGGAAGCCTAACAGTATCCCATGAGCTGAGGCCTAGTCAGGAACATCAAGTTGAGGAAGCCTAACAGTATCCCATGAGCTGAGGCCTAGTCAGGAACATCAAGTTGAGGAAGCCTAACAGTATCCCATGAGCTGAGGCCTAGTCAGGAACATCAAGTTGAGGAAGCCTAACAGTATCCCATGAGCTGAGGCCTAGTCAGGAACATCAAGTTGAGGAAACCTAACAGTATCCCATGAGCTGAGGCCTAGTCAGGAACATCAAGTTGAGGAAACCTAACAGTATCCCATGAGCTGAGGCCTAGTCAGGAACATCAAGTTGAGGAAGCCTAACAGTATCCCATGAGCTGAGGCTTAGTCAGGAACATCAAGTTGAGGAAGCCTAACAGTATCCCATGAGCTGAGGCCTAGTCAGGAACATCAAGTTGAGGAAGCCTAACAGTATCCCATGAGCTGAGGCCTAGTCAGGAACATCAAGTTGAGGAAGCCTAACAGTATCCCATGAGCTGAGGCCTAGTCAGGAACATCAAGTTGAGGAAGCCTAACAATATCCCATGAGCTGAGGCCTAGTCAGGAACATCAAGTTGAGGAAGCCTAACAATATCCCATGAGCTGAGGCCTAGTCAGGAACATCAAGTTGAGGAAGCCTAACAGTATCCCATGAGCTGAGGCCTAGTCAGGAACATCAAGTTGAGGAAACCTAACAGTATCCCATGAGCTGAGGCCTAGTCAGGAAAATCAAGTTGAGGAAGCCTAACAGTATCCCATGAGCTGAGGCCTAGTCAGGAACATCAAGTTGAGGAAGCCTAACAGTATCCCATGAGCTGAGGCCTAGTCAGGAACATCAAGTTGAGGAAGCCTAACAGTATCCCATGAGCTGAGGCCTAGTCAGGAACATCAAGTTGAGGAAGCCTAACAGTATCCCATGAGCTGAGGCCTAGTCAGGAACATCAAGTTGAGGAAGCCTAACAATATCCCATGAGCTGAGGCCTAGTCAGGAACATCAAGTTGAGGAAACCTAACAGTATCCCATGAGCTGAGGCCTAGTCAGGAACATCAAGTTGAGGAAGCCTAACAGTATCCCATGAGCTGAGGCCTAGTCAGGAAAATCAAGTTGAGGAAGCCTAACAGTATCCCATGAGCTGAGGCCTAGTCAGGAACATCAAGTTGAGGAAACCTAACAGTATCCCATGAGCTGAGGCCTAGTCAGGAACATCAAGTTGAGGAAGCCTAACAGTATCCCATGAACTGAGGCCTAGTCAGGAACATCAAGTTGAGGAAGCCTAACAGTATCCCATGAGCTGAGGCCTAGTCAGGAAAATCAAGTTGAGGAAGCCTAACAATATCCCATGAGCTGAGGCCTAGTCAGGAAAATCAAAGTTAAGGAAGCTCCCTGTGTGCCAAGTTTGGTCCTGATCCGTCATTGCTGTGGGCCACAGTGGCTGACTGCCCTGAGGCCTTTCCTTTTCCCTCTGAGTCACTTTAGAATGTTGGAATGTGGTTGGCCAATCGGAGTCTTTTATGCAAATACCATTTCAGTGGCAGCCAATCCCCTCTGTCTGGGGCCGTCGAATGTTGGAGTTCTGAGGCTGGCCAATGAGAGCCCTTTATGCAAATAATCTCACATTGGCAGCCAATCAAAACGCTGGCACATATTCCTCCCACCGCACCACGCACCGCCCGCAAACACTGACTTTTATTATATACATAGATAGATAGATATTCTATGGCTCTCACTGAAATAAATTTCCAAATATTTTGCTTTCATGGCTCTCTGAGTCCAAAAGGTTCCCGACCCCTGCTCTAGAGGAGGCGCTTCTACCAAGGGAAATCTAATGCGGCTTTGTCGGCCCGACGTTGCCCCCCGAACACTTTTCCATCGCCCCGATCTGTCTTTCATTAAGACCGCCATCCTCTCGGTGCCGAAAATATAGGTTGCTATGGCAATGCAATGTAGACACTCCATGAGAGGCCTGTTATCTAACACCGGCCTTGTCTCCTTTCTGCCAATTAACCACGATTTTAAATTAACGAATGGGCAATTGGATTTGCATAGGGAGTTGGGCCGTAATCTCTCCTTCCGAAGCCGCCTGTGGATGTTTTCCTTCTAGTAGGAAGCATCGATGTGGTGCCGAATGGGAGAAGGACGAAAGGCTAGAGCTGCAAGGTTGGGATGCTTTCTTCAGAGACCCTTCATGAGGCGTATTACATACAATACGTATATGGGAAAAAATCTCTATCTCTAACTCTATCTATTATATAAATGGGTTCACATCATGTGATGTATCCCTCAAACAAAGAAACCTTACAACGCAGAAACACAATACTTGCCAACAGAAATAGGCCTCAAGCAAGGTACGTTTGTAGCAAAGAAACTTTCCCCCCCAAAACCTAAAAGGCCCCCAAAACAACGAGTAAAAATAAAACTACATTTCCCAGCATCCTCCGGGGCAGCCAACGACTCACCCAGCCTCTACATTCTGAACAACATGATTGGCTGCCAATAAGGGCGGATTTGCATAACTGCTGCACTGGCCAGCCAACATGAATATTCCAATCCATAATAAACTGCCAATCCCCAACACAAACACCCAAAACACTTCCAACCGAAAAATCACAGACCACGCCCAAAATTACCTTGATTAACTTCATTAGCTTCATTAACTTGATTTCCCTAACTAGCCCTCAATTACTGGGAAGCTGTTTACGCTCTAAATTGACAGTAAGGCTTCATTAACTTGATTCTCCCGACTAGGCCTCAGCTCATGGGACATTGCGTATGGCCTGAATTGACAGTAAGGCTTCATTAACTTGTTGTTCCTAACTAGGCCTCAGCTCATGGGACATTGTGTATGGCCTGAATTGACAGTAAGGCTTCATTAACTTGCTCTTCCTAACTAGGCCTCAGCTCATGGGACATTGTGTATGGCCTGAATTTACAGTAACCTACCTTGGCACACAGAGCCCTGACCATGCATGATGGGACTTGAAGTACCACCATGGAAAACGGGATTTGTAGTACTTCAAAACCCATCATTCCCCACAGACCACTGTGGCCCAGAACCAAGACCGATAAAGACCCAACTTGGCACACCATGCCCCCCATGACCCACACTCCATCCAACTGCAGTTTAGAGGAGGGCACACCGTGGATGATTGGACTTTCTCGCATCTCCTAAAAAGGGCACAGCAACGCGTGCCGGGTACAGCTAGTATATTAATAAAGCGGAATGTTTGTATGTATGTGTGTGTGTGTGTGTATTTGTATGTATGTATGTGGCAGCGTTCTAAAGTGGCAGAGGGGGTAAGGAACAGGCCTGAGGCAGTCAGGCATGGTGGGAGTTTCAGGCCAAAACACTTTGCGATCCCTTTGCGACCCCAAACAATGAGAGAACAAGACCAAACTTGGCACACAGAACCCTCAAGACCCACTCTACATCCTGGTGCAGTTTGAGGGAGGATGGACCATGGATGACGGGACTTGCAGTACTTTAACTCTCTTGCTTAGAGCACTCTGGCCCACACCATAGAAGGATCAGGACCACACTTGGCACACAGATGCCCACTGGCCCACTTGACAACCTGGTGCGGTTTAGGGAAGGATGGGCCACAAATGATGGGATTTGCAGTACCTTCACCCCATTCATTCCCACAGAACATTGAAGCCCCTACAAATCACAGTCCAGGCCCAAACTTGGCACACAGAGTACCCATGACCCACTCTACATCCTGCTGCAGTTTTGAGTGGGATGGACCACGGATGATGGGACTTGAAGTACCTCCAATCACTTCCCGAGACCGCTGCAACCCTCACCCACTGGCTGATCAAGACCAAACTTGGCACACAGAGCCCCCATGACCCACACCACATCTTGCTCCAGTTTGGAAGACATTGGGCCACAGATGATGGGACTTGAAGTACCTTCACTCACTTCCTGAGACCACTGCGAGCCAAATACACAACTGATAAGGACCAACCTTGGCACACAATGCCTTTCTCAATTAACCCGGGCAGGGCCGGGTCCCCAAGCTAGTATCTATGTAAATCAAAATGTAATATTCATTTGCGAGATTAACATAAATCAAAAACCGCTAGATCAGTGGTTCTCAACCTTCCTAATGCCGCGACCCCTTATTACAGTTCTTTATGTTGTGGTGACCCCCAACCATAACATTTTTGTTGCTACTTCATAACTGTAATTTTGCTCCTGTGATGAATCATAATGTAAAAATCTGATATGCAGGAGGTATTTTCATTCATTGGACCAAATTCAGCACAAATACCTGATATGCCCAAATTTAAATACTGGTGAGGCTTGGACAGGGTTGATATTGTCATTTGGGAGTTGTAGTTGCTGGGATTTATAGTTCAACTACAATCAAAAAGCATTCTGAACTCCACCAATGATGGAATTGAACCAGACTTGGCACACAGAATTCCCATGACCAACAAAAAATGTTTTTGGTGGGCATTGACCTTGAGTTTTTGGAGTTGTTGTTTAACCTACATCCAGATTGTACTGTGGACTCTCCAACAATGATGGATCTGGACCAAACTTGGTACAAATACTCAATATGCCCATATGTGAACACTGAAGGAGTTTGGAGAAAATAGACCTTGTCATTTGGGAGTTGGAGTTGCTGGGATTTATAGTTCACCTACAATCAAAAAGCATTCTGAACTCCACCAATGATGGAATTGAACCAGACTTGGCACACAGAACTCCCATGACCAACAAAAATTCTGGAAGTGTTTGATGGGCATTGACCTTGAGTTTTGGAGTTGTAGTTTACCTACATCCAGAGAGCACTGTGGACTCAAACAATGATGGATCTGGACCAAACTTGGTACGAATACTCAATATGCCCATATGTGAACACTGAAGGAGTTTGGAGAAAATAGACCTTGACATTTGGGAGTTGGAGTTGCTGGGATTTATAGTTAACCTACAATCAAAAGAATTCTGACTCCACCAATGATGGAATTGAACCAGACTTGGCACACAGAACTCCCATGACCAACAAAAAATTCTGGAAGTGTTTGATGGGCATTGACCTTGAGTTTTGGAGTTGTAGTTTACCTACATCCAGATTGTACTGTGGACTCTCCAACAATGATGGATCTGGACCAAACTTGGTACGAATACTCAATATGCCCATATGTGAACACTGAAGGAGTTTGGAGAAAATAGACCTTGACATTTGCGAGTTGTTGCTGCTGGGATTTATAGTTCACCTACAATCAAAAAGAATTCTGGACTCCACCAATGATGGAATTGAACCAGACTTGGCACACAGAACTCCCATGACCAACAAAAAATTCTGGAAGTGTTTGATGGGCATTGACCTTGAGTTTTGGAGTTGTAGTTTACCTACATCCAGAGAGCACTGTGGACTCAAACAATGATGGATCTGGACCAAACTTGGCACGAATACTCAATATGCCCAAATGTGAACACTGGTGTAGAGGAAAATAGACCTTGACATTTGGGAGTTACAGTTTCTGGGATTTATAGTTCACACACAATCAAAGATCATTCTGAACCCCACCAACAATAGAATTGGGCCAAACTTCCCACACAGAATCCCCATGACAAACAGAAATACTCTTTTCTGATGATCTTTGGTGACCCCTCTGACACCCACTCGCGACCCCTCCAGGGGTCCCGACCCCCAGGTTGAGAAACACTGCGCTAGATGAATTGACACCAAATTTGGACACACAATACCCGTAACTGGCCAATCGGTGACCATCACACATCTGTCCCCCCCAAAAAACAGTGGAAAGGACTTTTAAACCCCAAAAAGCTAAATGACAATACAGAAAAAAAGGAAGAGGGAGGGAAGGAAAGAAAGAAGATAAAGAAAGAGGGAAAGGTAGGAAAGAGATAAGGAAGCGTGGAAGCAAAGAAGGAAGGAAGGAAGGAAGGAAGGAAGGAAGGAAGGAAGGAAGGAAGGAAGGCGGTAGAGAAGGAAGGAGGGGGAAGGAAAAGAAAGAGGTAGAGAAGGAAGGAGAGAAGGAAAGAAAAAAGGAAAGGAAGGAAAGAGGGAGCGAAGGAAGGAGGGAAAGAAGGAGAGAAAGAAGAGAAAGGTAGGAAAGAGATAAGGAAGCGTGGAAGCAAAGAAGGAAGGAAGGAAGGAAGGCGATAGAGAAGGAAGGAGGGGGAAGGAAAAGAAAGAGGTAGAGAAGGAAGGAGAGAAGGAAAGAAAAAAGGAAAGGAAGGAAAGAGGGAGCGAAGGAAGGAGGGAAAGAAGGAGAGAAAGAAGAGAAAGGGAGGGAAAGGTAGGAAAGAGATAAGGAAGAAAGGAGGCAAGGATGGAAGGAAGGAATGAGGGAACTAGACAGGATGGAAGGAGGGAGACAGACAGGAATGGAGGTGGCAAGGATGAAATGATGGAGAGAGAAAAGGGAGGGAGGGAGTTTGGGACGAGGGAAGGAAGGAGGCAAGAATGGAAGGATGGGGAGAGAAAAGGGAGAAAAGGAGTAAGAAAGGAAGAAGGAATGAGCTAGGAAGACAGGAGGGGAGAAGGGAGAAAGAAGGAAAGGAAGAAGGAGGCAAGAATGGAAGGATGGGGAGAGAAAAGGGAGAAAAGGAGTAAGAAAGGAAGAAGGAACGAGCTAGGAAGACAGGAGGGGAGAAGGGAGAAAGAAGGAAAGGAAGAAGGAGGCAAGGATGGAAGGAAGAAAAATTGAACGAGGGAAGAAGACATGAAGGGAGACTGAATGAAGGAAGGAAAGGAATGAGGGAGAGAGGGATGGAGAAAGAGGGGAAAGGATGAGGCAAGGATGGAAGGAAGGAGAGAGAAAAGGAAGAAGGGGAGTAAGAAAGAAAAAGGAAAAGAAGGAGGGGGAAAGAAGGAGGGAAGGAAGGAAAGAGATAAGGAAGCGTGGAAGCAAAGAAGGAAGGAAGGAAGGCGGTAGAGAAGGAAGGAGGGGGAAGGAAAAGAAAGAGGTAGAGAAGGAAGGAGAGAAGGAAAGAAAAAAGGAAGGAAACAAAGAAAGAAGGGAAGAAGGAGGTAGAGAAGGAAAGAAGAAAGGCATGGAGGGAGGAAGGGAAGAAGAAGAGAAAGACGGAAGGAAGGAAACAACAAAGGCAGGGAAGAAGGAGGGGAAAAAATAAGGAAACAAAGAAGGAGGGGGAAATGGAAGGAAGGAAACAAAGAAGGAAAGAAGGAAGGTGGGAGGGAAAGAAGGAAGAAAAAGGAGGGAAAGAAGGAAGGAAGGAAAGAAAGAAAGAGGAAAAGAAGGAAGGAAGTAGTAAAGCAATGAGTTAAGAAAACAGGAGGGCAGCAGGGAGGAAGAAGAGAAGGAAGAAGGAGGCAAAGATGGAAGAAAAAATGAACGAGAGAGGAAGACATGAAGGTAGAATGAAGGAAGGAAGGAAGGAAGGAAAGGAGGAATGAGGGAGAGATGGATGGAGAAAAAAAGAAGGTGGCAAGGATTGAAGGATGGAGAGAGAAAAGGAAGAAAGGGAGGAAGAAAGGGAAGGAGCAAGGAGGAAAGAAGGAAAGAATGAAGGGATAGAAGAACGGAAAGAAGGAGGGGAAAATGGAAGGAAGGAAACAAAGAAATAAGGAACGAAAGGAGAGAAAAAAGGGAGGGAGGGAGGAAAGAAGGAGGGAATGAATGAAAGAAGGAAGAAAATAAAGAAGAAAGGGAGGAAAGAAGGAAGGGAAAGAAGGAGGGGAAAATAGAAGGAAACAAAGAAATAAGGAAGGGAAGGATCCTGTCTGTGCGCACAGTGTGCCTTGATGTTTCCTTCATGCGTGGCCGGTCAGCGAAGGGCAAGGCCAGAGAGGAAGGAGGGGAGGAAGGGGGTCTCGAGCAGGCCCAAGCCCACCCCTGGCCCGGAAATCCCGGCTGCAGCTGCAGGGAAGGCATTGGCTGGGATGTGAGGAAGTTTCCAGGTGGCCTTCCTCCGCAATGAATCCATCCTAGCCCAAAGGTCACGGGGAGGAGAGGTCAAACCCGGGTCAGAGGAAGAGCCCAAAGCTTCCAAGGAAGAGGCAGCAGCACAAGGGGGCCACCACCACGCGGCCACTGCCGGGAGAGGCCCAGAGTCCCCCTTCCCCATCCTTTGTTGCTGGGAAGGGAGGAAGGAAGGAAAGAAGGAAAGAAAAAAAAAAGGAAAGGAGGAGGAAAAGAAGGAGGGGAAAATGAAAGGAAAGAAGGAAGGAAGGAAACAAGGAAGGAAGGAAGGAAATATGGAGGGAAAGATGGAAGGAAGGAAGGAAGGGAAGAAGGAAAGAAGGAGGGGGAAATGAAAGGAAAGAAGGAAGAAAGGAAACAATGAAGCAAGGAAGGAAATATGGAGGGAAAGATGGAAGGAAGGAAAGAAAGAAAAAAGAAAAGGAGGAGGAAAAGAAGGAGGGGAAAATGAAAGGAAAGAAGGAAGGAAACAATGAAGGAAGGAAGGAAATATGGAGGGAAAGATGGAAGGAAGGAAGGGAAGAAGGAAGAAGGAAAGAAGGAAGGAAATGAAAAAAGGAAGGAAAGAAGGAGGGGAAAAGGAAAGAAAGAAGGAAGGAAGGGAATATGGAGGGAAAGATGGAAGGAAGGAAGGGAAGAAGGAAGAAGGAAGGAAATGAAAAAAGGAAGGAAAGAAGGAGGGGAAAATGAAAGGAAAGAAGGAAGAAAGGAAACAATGAAGGAAGGAAGGAAATATGGAGGGAAAGATGGAAGGAAGGAAGGAAAGAAAGAAAAAGGAAAGGAGGAGGAAAAGAAGGAGGGGAACATGAAAGGAAAGAAAGAAGGAAGGAAACAATGAAGGAAGGAAGGGAATATGGAGGGAAAGATGGAAGGAAGGAAGGGAAGAAGGAAAGAAGGAAGGAAATGAAAAAAGGAAGGAAAGAAGGAGGGGAAAAGGAAAGAAAGAAGGAAGGAAACAATGAAGGAAGGAGAGAGGAAGGAGGGAATAAGGAAAGAAATATGGAGGGAAAGATGGAAGGAAGGAAGGAAGGGAAGAAGGAAGAAGGAAGGAAATGAAAAAAGGAAGGAAAGAAGGAAGGAAGGAAAGAATGGAGGGAAAGATGGAAGGAAGGAAGGAAGGAAAAGAAAAGGAAAGAAAAAGGAAAGAAGAGGGGAAAAAGGAAAGAAAGAAAAGAAACAATGAAGAGGGGAAAATGAAGGAAGGAAAGAAGGTAAGGAAGGAAACAAAAGAAACACAAGGAAGGAAGGAGAGAGGGAAGGAGGGAAGGAAGGAAGGATGAAGGAAGGAAAGATGGAAAGATGGGAAAGATGAAAAAAAGGAAGGAAAGAAGGAAAAATGGGAAAGGAAGAAACAATGAAGGAAAGAAGGAAGGAAGGAAACAATGAAGGAAGGAAGGAAATATGGAGGGAAAGATGGAAGGAAGGAAGGAAGGAAGAAGGAAAGAAGGAAGGAAATGAAAAAAGGAAGGAAAGAAGGAGGGGAAAAGGAAAGAAAGAAGGAAGGAAACAATGAAGGAAGGGAATATGGAGGGAAAGATGGATGGAAGGAAGGAAGGAAAGAAGGTAGGAAAGAAGGAAAGGAAGAAAGGAAGGGAAGGTAGGAAAGAAACAAGGAAGGAAGGAGAGAGGGAAGGAGGGAATGAGGAAGAGAAGGAAGGAGAGAAAGAAGGGAGGGAAGAAAGAAGGAAAGAAGGAAAGGAAAGGAGGGAAAGATGGAGGGAAAGATGGAAGGAAGGAGGGAGGGAAAGATGGAATGAAGGAAGGAAAGAAGGAAGGAAGAAGAAGGAAGGAAGGGAAGAAGGAGGGAAAGAAGGAATGAAACAAAGAAACAAAGAAACAAGGAAGGAAGGAAGGGAAACAAATAAGGGAAGAATGAAAGGAAGAAGGAAGGGAAGGAAGGAAACAAGGAGGGAATGAAGAAAGGAAATAAACAGAGATGGGAGAAAAGAAGGAAAGAAGGAAGGGAAGAAAGAAGGGAGAGAGGGACGGAGGAAAGAAACAAAGAACGAAGGACGGAAAGAGGAAGGAAAAGAAGGAAGGAAAAAGGAGGGAAAGATGAAAGGATAGGAAGAAGGAAGAAAAGAAGGGAGGGAGGGAGGAAAGAAGGACGGCACGAAGGAAGGAAAGATAGAAGGAAATAAAGAAGGAAGGAAAAGAAAGAAGGAAGTGAGAATACGAAAAACTAGGGAAGAAAGGAAGAAAGGGATGGAAGGAGAGAGAGAGCGAGAAAGAGAAGAGGAAGGAAAGGAGGAAGGAAGGGAGGAGTGTTGCTGGGCTGGATTGTTTTGCCAGTATTCCTGCCTGTTTGTACCACAAAAGGCTGTCGCCGGGTGAAGTGGCCCTCTGTGATGTCACTAGGAAAGAAAGGCAATGGAGAGAGAGAGAGAGAGAGAGAAGAGGAAAAAGAAAGAAAGAAAGAAAGAAAGCAAAGGAGGAGAAGGGGAAAGGGAAAAAGGGAGAAGCCGTCCTTTGCTTCCCTCTCCTGGAACATATCGGAAAAGCACACGGCAGATCCATAGCATTGAAACCAGGGCCTTGCATTGGAAGGGGCTCCCAAAGGCCACCCATCCCACCCCACTTTAGGCCCCCACGAACACTATATTCCTATGGACACAGATTAGAACGGCATTGGCTTTTTTGGCCGCAGCATCACACTCTTGGCTCATGTTCATGATCTATTCAGACTCCCAGACCCCTTTCAATGGACTATCTGTATATCTGTATATCTGTATCTGTTATATAAATGGGTTCACGTCATGGGATGTATACCTCAAACAAAGAAACCATACAACGCAGAAAAACAATACTTGCCAACAGAAATAGGCCTCAAGCAAGGTACGTTTGTAGCAAAGAAACTTCCCCCCAAAACCTAAAAGGCCCCCAAACAACGTAAAGTAAAAATAAAACTACATTTCCCAGTATCCTCCGGGCAGCCAAAGACTCACCCAGCCTCTACATTCTGAACAACATGATTGGCTGCCAATAAGGGCGATTTGCATAACTGCTGCACTGGCCAGCCAACATGAAAATTCGACCCATAATAAACTGCCAAAACAGAATAAGGAAAAGGCCTGAGCCAATCCCCCAAACAAACAAAACCACATCACTTCCAACCGAAAATGTACACCCCAAAACATCACAGACCACGCCCAAATTGACAGTAAGGCTTCATTAACTAGATTTCCCCAACAAGCCCTCACTACTGGGAAGCTGTTTACGCTCTAAATTGACAGTAAGGCTTCATTAACTTAATTTCCTAACTAGGCCTCACTTACTGGGAAGCTGTTTACGCCTCCAATTGACACAAGGCTTCATTAACTTGATTCTCCGACTAGGCCTCAGCTCATTGGACATTGTGTATGGCCTGAATTGACAGTAAGGCTTCATTAACTTAATTTCCCTAACTAGGCCTCACTTACTGGGAAGCTGTTTACGCTCTGAATTGACAGTAAGACTTCATTAACTTGATTCTCCCGACTAGGCCTCAGCTCATTGGACATTGTGTATGGCCTGAATTGACAGTAAGGCTTCATTAACTTGCTGTTCCTAACTAGGCCTCAGCTCATGGGACATTGTGTATGGCCTGAATTTACAGTAACCTACCTTGGCACACAGAGCCTCGACCATGCATGATGGGACTTGAAGTACCACCATGGAAAAATGGGATTTGTAGTACTTCAAGACCCATCATTCCCCACAGACCACTGTGGCCCAGAACCAAGACCAATAAAGACCCAACTTGGCACACCATGCCCCCTTGACCCACACTCCATCCAACTGCAGTTTGAGGAGGGCACACCGTGATGATTGGACTTTCTCGCATCTCCTAAAAAGGGCACAGCAACGCCGTGTCGGGTACAGCTAATACACTTTATAAAAGCGGAATGTTTGTATGTATGTATGTGTGAGGGCAGAAGAAGCGGGAGGGCGGGCTATGTGGCAGCCACTTTCTGAGCCACAGCGACCAACGCGGGTTATGAACCTGCACCAAACTTGGTACACATAACCCCCTAACCCCCTTTTACGTCCTGGTGCGGTTCGGGGGACAGGACCCACGGATAAGGGGCTTTGTAGTACTTTCGCACGCTTTGGGACCCACAGACCCCTGAGGCCACCAAAAAGGACCAATACAGACCACACTTAGCACACACAGCCCCCATGACCCACTCTACGTCCTGGTGCAGTTTGGAGGAGGGTGGACCATGGATGATGGGACTTAAAGTTCCCAAGTCTGCTGCAACCCTCATCCAATCACTGATCGAGACCAAACTTGGCACACATAACCCTATGACTGCCTTCACGTCCTGGTGAGGTTTGGGGAGGACTGACAATGGATGATGGGATTTGTAGTACTTTCACACCCTCTGTTCCCACAGACCACTGTGGCCCCCAACAAACACTGATAAAGACCACACTTGGCACACAGAGCCCCAGTGACCCACTCTACATACTACTGAAGTTTGAGGGGGCCAGAACATGGATGATGGGACTTGTACCTTCCCCTCACTTTCAAGACTGCTACAAACCTAATCCTATGACTGATCAACACGAAACCTGCCACACAGAGTCCTCATGACCCACTCTACATCCTGGTGCAGATCGGAGGAGGGTGGACCATGGATGATGGACTTGAAGTACCTCTACTCACTTCCCAAGTCCGCTCACGACCCTCATCTAATTACTGATCGAGACCACACTTGGCACA
>JARBWK010001115.1:0-21274 GCA_030556195.1 Anolis apletophallus | reverse complement strand
GAAGGAGGCTGTGTTTTGTGCCAGAGCTCTGGTGGCTTTTAGCTTCCAAGCCGAGCTGGTGAGTGGACAACAGCCAGGTGCCAGCTTGATAGGAAAGTGCAGTGTTTGCACTGCAGCTTGGACAGTATCCCACAACCTTAGAGTTCACGTGGACGCAGACACCAAACCATTGCCCTGCCTTTTGCACGGAACTGCTGGCCAACCATAAAATTGTAGAGTTAGGAGCCATCAAGTCCAACTCTGCTCTGTCAAGGACAGGGGCGGTCTAAGGTAATTTTAAATGGTAAGCGAACATTATTTTGGCGCCCCCCAAAACCATTATTTTGCCCCCATGTACAACAAATATACAATTATAATATCACAATACCATTAGTAGTATTATATTGTATCAATGTATATACAATATATTATACCATACTCATACTATATTATATCATAATTATATTATACTACATTACAATATAATTATATTATAATATATTGACATTATAATATAATATAACATTCTATTATATTATTATTATAAAATAATAAATAAAATTATTTATTTAAATGAAATTATCCTCTACTAAATATTTTCATTACTCCTATAAAACTCAAATAACCCAAAATAAAGTAAAATAAAATATTATATATTACTATTTTGGACAATACCCCTATACTGCAATATTGTTTGTAATATTACATGTAATATAAAATATATCATTATTCTATTGTTATATTGTATTTTTATTATATTGTATGACAATATTAAGCAGAACTGCATAATAATCAACAAGAAATGCAATGTAAATGCATCAAAATCGGAATATATTACCTACCACCTGTCACATAATTCATAGGAGTCTCCCATAAGTCCAAAATTAGGATCCCAATGTAAATGTAAATAGAAAAACAGCCAAAATGTTCAAATGAGGTCGAATACAGGCAGCGCGGCCTGGGCAAACTTGCTCCTGTCCCCGGCGCCGCTCTCTACCATGACTCCCGCCCCTCGCTCGCTGAAGCCACGCAGAGGAAGAGGAGCATGAGCGGTGGACGGGGTTCAGCAAGCGAGGGGTGGGAGTCATGTCAGGAGTCATGGCGGATTGGAGGCTGGCTGGGGAAACGGCCGAAGGAGGAGGTGCCCCGGACGCTTCTTCTTCTTTTTCTTCGCCGCCCCCCGGCCCTTTCTCCTCCTCCCCCAAGCAGCAGGAGTTCGGAAGGAGGAGGGGGGAAAGGAAGGGGGGCAGAGAGCTTTTCTCGCGGCACAGCAGGAGGTCCGTCACGGCACATTAGTGTGCCATGGCACACTGGTTGGGAAACACTGGTCTATGTCATTGAATGTTTGCCATGTATATGTGCATTGTAATCCGCCCTGAGTCCTCTTCGGGGTGAGAAGGGCGGAATATAAATACTGTAAATAAATAAATAAATAGTGTTGACATGCAGTTTTCTGCAGAAGAAGGGCTGCATAGTGTGGTGAAGTGATAATTTTAATTACAGGTTAAATGTAATGTTATAGATCTGTTAAATGTTAAAGGTAGCATAAGCCATAACAGGGTGATATTAAGGGCCACCCCTTGCATGGAGGTTGAGTTACCATAGTAACGGTGGGCGGAGCCAGCCAAGGCTAGGTTAGAATGCTGAGAGATTTGAATTTAGTCAGTTGGTGCTGAGAGGCTCAGAGAGAGCAGTTAGAGTTTTCCTGTCAACGAAGCTAGAGGGTAGCTTCGGCTGGGCAGTCTGTTTTTAGAGCTGTAGGGAGACAGTTCTGAGAGGCTGAGCTTGCGAGCCAGTCTGTGGTAGAGAGCCTAAGGGCTAAAGATAGGCAAGGTGCCTATAGAAAGGCAGCAAGTGCCTGGTATAGTAGGACTTAAGCTGACCTGTCAGGGGGACTTGGCAGTGGTCAGTTGATCAGCCGTCTGTCAGTTAGAGCAGGGCTGTCCAACAGGCGGCCCTGGGGCCGTACACGGCCCCCGAGCCCCTTCCCTCAGAGAGGGAGGAGGGAGTGAGGCAAGGAAAGCCCCTCCTGGCTCCGTCCTCTTCCTGTGGAGGGCCCTTGCTTCCCGCCCCGCGGATGGGAGAGCCGCTGCGCCCAGCCTGAGCTTGGCCTCGGCTCCAGCAGGGCTCTTCGGGGACAGCGGTGGTGTTGGCGCTTCGGCCCTGTGGCGGGGCCCTGTGGCTTCCTTTGCGCCTGCCCCCGCGGCTTGCTTTCCCTTCAGGGAGGGAGGGAGGGAGCTCTTTGGGCCTCCTCCACCCGCCTCTGGGAAAGGAGGCCCCATCAAGCCCTGCGACGGCATTGAGGTGTTTGGGTTTTTTGGTGTGTCCCAATTTGAGTGTGGACTCAAATAACTCAAAGGTATTAGGAAACATTCCCCCAAATCCACCAGTGTTCCCATTTGGGTATATTGAGTATTCATGCCAAGTTTGGTCCAGATCCATCATTATTTGAGTCCACAGTGCTCTCTGGATGGAGGTGAACTACAACTCCACAACTCAAGGTCAATTGTAAGTAAATTGGAGCTGGGGAGGGGCGGAGCTGGGGAGGGGGTGGAGCCGGGGAGGGGGCGGAGCCAGGGAGGGGGCAGAGCCAGGGGTGGAGGCAGACCCTTCAGCCCCCCCAGGTGATCAGTGACCGGAATTCCGGCCCTTGGGCCCATAGAAGTTGGACAGCCCTGAGTTAGAGGAAGGAAATCTAAGAAAGAGGCTGGAAGTTAGCTGGGTAGCTAAGTTGTAAACTGAGTTATTCTTTAATAGGAAGGAAAGAATTTAAAAGAATTGAAACTAATCTTTGTAACATCCTCCTGAAAGAAAAGTTATTGTAACCACCAAGCATTGTACCAAGCATCTTAGCTTTGCAAGAACCTCAATAATAAACCAAGTTACAGTTTCTTTGAAAACCCAAGTCTCTCTCTCTGTGTTGGTATTATATGGTGGCAGCGTAAGTCAGAAATAAATAAGAGGTTTCTGACAGGAAAGAAGACATCCATATCAGTGGCCATTACACGGTTTTAGTGCCAAAGACGCTTCGTTACATTACGCATCGTTACATTGGTGGCAGCGGTGGGATTCTAAAGGAGGGTCCACCCTGTCCAGTTGGTCACTTCGTTACACATAGCTTTCCCCAGACCTAAATAAAGAGGAAGAGCCGTGCGTTCAGAAGATGTGACATCAAGCCCGATATGGCTCCAGGCCTATATTTAACTTTCACAATGACCTTGAAAATGGCTTGCTTTCATTTTGCAGATGGCGTGAAGAACCAACACAGCTCCACTTTCAGCCACGGTGGTTAATTAGCTTTGTTTGAATATATATATATATATATATATATATATATATATATAGGTTTGAAATGTGGTTTAGGCAACAGCAGCACTTTCTTTAAATAATAACATTTTTTATATAAAAAAACCAAAAAACAACACAGAAACACACAGATGGCAAAAAGTTCTACCGACATAGGAAACCAGTCATAATTTATATCACAAACAATAAATAACATAAATGCTGACAATGTAACAAGGACTATTTTGGGTGTTCTTTTTTTCCCCCATAGCACAGCTAATAAAAGGAAATGAAAATCTCAGCTGAAATATTTATTTAGCCTCAATTAGTGACGATAATTGTATTCGCTTTTATGCAAAACCAACCAACAAACCTGAAAATACTCAGAAAGGAAAGCTTTGGCTTGCATTTGTCAGTTGAAGTTGTGTATTGCACATCTGGATCCAGGTGTGGTGCTTTGGTTCAAGGTTGGGAGGCTGCCCTTCAACACAAAAGGTTATGGAAAGCAGTAAAGGTGCAACTCTGCATTCAGAGGTTGCTACGAGGGCGGGTCAATATGTCCATAACTTTTTGAATGAAACACAGGTTTTTGGATAAAAAATCATTTCATTTTCCAACGTAGCCTCCTTTGAGCTCTATACACTTTGTCCAACGTTTCTCCATTTTTTTTATCCCTTCCAAAAAATAAGATTTGTCAAAGGGCATCAAAATAGGTATTTGTTTGTGGGATGATTTCATTGTTGGAGTCAAATCTCTTTCCGCCGAGCCATTTCTTCAGGTTTGGAAGCAAGAAATAGTCACTCGGGGCTAAATCTGGAGAATAGAGCGGATGAGGGAGCAACTCGTATCCCAATTCATGGATTGTTGCCATGGCAACTGCATATGTGTGCACCCTTGCATTGTCCTGGTGCAAAAGAACTTTTTTCTTGGCCAAATGCGGTTGTCCCCTCCCCCCCCCCCAAATCCTCATTAAATTGACCCAATAAGTTGGCATAATATTCGCAATTGATTGTTTTACCCTTTTGAAGGGAGTCAATGTGGATTATACCGTGTGCATCCCAAAAAACGGCTGCCATGACTTTTTTGGCTGAGAAACCCACCTTGGCGTTCTTTGGTGCCGATTCCCCCCTGAGAAACCCATTGTTTTGACTGCTGTTTGGTCTCTGGTGTGTTGTGGTGGATCCACGTTACGTGCACGGTTAAGAAACAGTACAAAAACTAGTCCATATTGCGGTTGAACAACGGCAAACACTCTGCGAAATTGTCACACAATTGCATTTGTGGTCGATTGTGAGCAAACGCGGCACCCATCTTGCGGAAAGCTTCCTCATACCCAAGTGATCATTTAAAATCGAAACCACTGAGCCACGGAGATGCCTATGGCTTCCACAATCTCTCGCACTTTCATTCTCCGATTGGCCAACACCATATCGTGAATTTTTTCAATTGTTTTGGGTGTAGAGACCTCAACTGGGCGTCCAGAACATTCTGTGCTTGTACGGCCACAACGAAATTCAGTAAACCACTTTTTCACCATTGAAATTGATGGTGCAGAGTCCCCATAGTATTGATCAAGCTGGGCCTTGGTTTGAGTGATGGTTTTTTCCGCAAAAAAATAATGCTTAATGAGCACACAAAATTCACTTTTTCCATTTTCTCCTCAAATTAGGCAGTAGTCTGCTATCAATGGCTGTCAAACACAAACTAAATGACGCAGCTTGTTCAAATTTTGACAGGAGTCAACTGACAGGTGCCTGTTGACAGGAGCAGTGTCGCCTCTTTCAGTTAAGAGGCGGGAAATTCAAAAAGTCACTGACTTATTGACCGGCCCTCGTATTACTCAATCCTGATGTTGCTGTATCCCAGCCAATGGCTTCTCCAGGGTCCGGGGTGTTGAACTTTGTCCCCGGTTCTGCTTATTTATATTCTGCTAACTGCCTTGTTTACACAAAATGGGACAAATGCAAATCAACCTGAAGAACTGCCGGAGCCAGTGAGGTGTGCAGCCGTAACAAGCTCCTGGGATTGGTTTTCGTAATGTAGTAGTGTTAACAGAGCTACACATGACTACACACACTTTCGGTAACTGTGCAAAACTCTATCTCTGTGTTTGGAGAAACAGGACAGGGGGAGATGTATGATCATCAGATAATCACTTGCTTTGTCCTTGGAACATCAGCGGCCAGCAAATGGATGGAAATCAGGTCCCATTTCCCCCCTGAAATTTCACCCAAAGAGGGTCAACACTCTCCAGCAAGTCCAACTATCTATGAAGGGGCTCAGGGTGGTTTACAGACTAAAGTAACAAAGTGGCAAACATCCAGTGCCGGTCTTTGGCATTCCGCCATGTAAGCGGCCGCGTAGGGCGATGGGTCCTGGGAGGGGCGTCGCCGCCTGCGAGGGGCGCCGCCACGCTGGTCGCCCCCTCCGCCGCGCTCCTGCCCGGGAGCCAGTGCTCCCGCCGGCGGCGCAGCCGGTGATGCAGCCGGGCGGCGCAGGCGCGATGCAGCTGCGCCGACGCCACTGTGCATGCGCAGGCGTGTGTGACACACTCGCGCAGCTGCGTGTGACATCACCATGCATGCGCAGGTGTGCGTGATGTCGCCGCGCAGGCGTGTGATGACAGCAAAGCATGCGCGCAGGCGTGCGCATGCACGCCTGCGCATGCGCGACTGACGCCGCGGGCTGCCACGTCCAGCAGCCATGGGGGGGGCGCAGAAATAAGGCTCGCCTACCCCCCCAGGAGAGGTGAGACCGCCCCTGCAAACATCCATTGCCAAAACGAACAAAAAAACAAGAACAACACATCAACTGGAGCTGCGGCGGCCCGAGGAGGGTGATGATGAGGTGCCCCTGGGCCCGCTGCTGCCACGGCTACCTTAGGAGGGTGATGATGAGGTCCTCTTGTACCTGTTGGTGCCACGGCACCCTGAGGAGGTCAATGATGAGGCCCTTCTGGGCCTGTTGGTGATGTGGCGGCTTGAGAAGGGTGATGATGAGGCTCTCCTGGGTCCGTTGGTGCCGTAGTGGCCTGAGGAGGGCAATGATTTTATTTATTTATTTATTTATTTCTTCGATTTTGTATTCCGCTCCTCCCCACAGGCTCGGGCGGATAACAACACATATATATGGGCCTCATGTCACAGACATGCAGCCCTACAGTAAAAGCATAAAAACACATTAAAACACAATACATCACATCACGAGGTGCAGGGTGACATACAAAAGTTTCTTGGGGTACAATCCTTCTAGGCCTAATTGAAGGCTAGTCCAAAGAGGGCGGTCTTACAGGCCCTTCTAAATGGAGCCAGCTCTGAGATGGCTCGAGCATTGTCCGGTAGAGAGTTCCACAGCGCCGGTGCTGCCGCAGAAAAGGCTCTCTGTCTAGTCGCAGACAGGTGGCAGGAGCGGATTGGTGGTATCACAACAGCTTCTGTTCATCTGAGCGCAGTGATCTCGGGGTAAATACGGGGTAAGGCGGTCCTCAAGTACGCAGGCCCTAGGCCGTGTAGAGCCTTAAAGGTCAGTACCAACACCTTGAAGCAGGGCCGTAGCCAGGATTTTGGTTCAGGGGGGCTGAGTTTGGTCTGGGGCTGACACTGGGTGAAAGAGGGTCTACCCTAGCAAACCTTTTGTATTGTTATCCCAATAGCCCCATTAATGTGGGATATAATGAGCATGGTGATCAGATCATGATATGAATAAACATAACAGTTTAAATAATGTACCAGTAAGGCCTTCTCGCGACCACACCGAGAATTTTCGGGGCTGAAGCCCCTTAGCCCCCCCCCTGGCTACATGCCTGCTTGAAGGCAATTCGGTACTCAATGGGAAGCCAGTGCAGCTGCCGGAGGATGGGCGTGATGTGCTCCCTCACCGACGAGCCCGTCAGCAAGCGAGCGGCGGCATTCTGCACTAGCTTGAGTTTCCGAATTGTCGACAAGGGAAGGCCAACTTAGAGGGCGTTACAGTAGTCCAGTCTCGAGATGACCGTCGCTTGGATTACCGTCGCCAGGTCGCTCCTGGACAGGTAGGGTGCCAGTCGCCTAGCCTGTCGTAGGTGGAAGAAGAAAGAAAACAACAATGTATCAAAAGAGATAAAGAAAGCTCGCATAACATGAAACCCCAGAAAGTATACAGAGGTACAAAGAGAGTAACAATCTGTTTCAATCAATATTACTGTATTGGTATACACATAATTGAAATACATGCATATAGAAGTATCTACAATCAGCAATGAAGGCGGAAGCGCTCCCTCCTCTCTCAAATAAACAATGTACAACATGTAACATCACATTACATCATGCAGCAAGGGCATAAGTATAGCTATGTGAACAATATAGCAAGCAAACCTCCATGAATCATAGGAGGCAGTCCGGGAGAGGCAACAATCCAGGGAGGGGTTCGCCGTGGAGCCGGGCGGTTTGGGAAAAAGCCGCGGCGGGGAACCAGCCGGCGTTACAGTAGTCCAGTCTCGAGATGACCGTCGCTTGGATTACCGTCGCCAGGTCGCTCCTGGACAGGTAGGGTGCCAGTCGCCTAGCCTGTCGTAGGTGGAAGAAGGACACTCTGCTGACCGCAGAGATCTGGGACTCCATGAGGTCCTCCTGTACCTGTTGGTGCCACGGCAACCTGAGGAGGTCAATGATGAGGCCCTTCTGGGCCTGTTGGTGCCATGGTGGCTTGAGGAGGGTGATGATGAGGCTCCCCTGGGTCCGTTGGTGCCGTAGTGGCCTGAGGAGGGAAATGATGAAGTCCTCCTGGGCCCATTGGTGCCATGGTGACCTGAGGAGGGCGGTGATGAGGTCCTCCTGGGCTCGCTGGTGCCATGGTGACCCGAGGAGGGCAATGATGATGCCCTCCTGGGCCCATTGGTACTGTGATGACCTGAGGAGAGTGATAATGAGGATCCTCTTGGCCTGTTGATGCCATGGTGGCCTGAGGAGGGTGATGATGAGGTCCTCCTAGGCCTGCTGTTACTGTGGTGATCTGAGAAGGGCAATAATGAGGTCTTCCTCGGACCTTTGGAGCCATGGTGACCTGAGGAGGGCAAGGATGAGGCCCTCTTGGGTCCGTTGGTGCCACAGCAGACTAAGGAGGAGGATGTAGAGCAGGGGTGCTCACACGTTTTCAGCATGGGAGCTACTGATTAAAAAACCAAGTCCCAAAGATCACCTGCCCAGAAATGTAAAACATATAACTATTTTCTAATTTATTTATTTATATTTATTTATATTTATTATTATTCATTTTTATGTACCGCTCCTTCCAGCAGGCTCGGGGCAGTTTACATAAAATGAAGTTATGAAACATCAACATTTCAATTTAATAACAACAATATAGAACAGAGCATAAAAATACATCCAACCACCCCATTTCTCCCACACTGCCATATTACCACACATATTATCAGCCAGGAAGTAAGAAGAGAGGCTTTTGAACTGCAAGGCCATTTAATACTCAGCAAGGTAAACAAAGGGGCATGCAAAAATACATCCAACCACCCCATTTCTCCCACATTTCCATATTCCCCAACATATATTTCTCAAGGAACAAAGCAAGCAGGAGGCTTTGGAGCTAAAAGGCCATTTTTAAACATTAAAAATAAACAAAGAGACATGCCACAGAACAATCAAGCACCCACCCCAAAAGTAAAAAGACCGACTTTTGAGATGCGGTAAGGAAATGACCCCAAAGCGTCCTTCTTCTCCTCCTCCGTCGTTGCTCCTATTTCCACGCCGCCTCCAAGAGCTCACGAGAAGTCCGAGAGGCAGAATGGGCGCTTCTGCACTTGCGTGCGGGGCCAGCCATGCATCGCATCATCCAGGCCCGCCCCCTTTGGTCTCCTGCGACTCTGAGTGGCTGGAGAAGGACGGAAGGAGGAGGAGGAATCCAAAAGGGGGGGCCCATTCTGCCTCTTGGACTCTGGAGCTTTTGGAGGCGGCGCACGAGCAGGGATGAGGCCCCTCTGGGCCTGTTGGTGCCATGGCGGCCTGAGGAGGGCAATGATGAGGTCCTCCTGGGCCCATTGGTGCCACGACAGCATAAGAAGGGATATCTGGGGGCCTTTCTGAATGTTTTTTATGGTATTGTTTTTCTTGCAGGATTGAGGACAAGGACTTGGAAACAGGTGGTCTTCCAAAGTGGGTTCTAGGGCCTGCATATTGCCTAGGGCAGTGTTTCCCAACTACTGTTCCACAGCACACTAGTGTTCCATGAGCGAACATTTGGTGTGCCACGGAAAAACCTCTCTTCCCCCTTTTTTCCCCTCCTGCTGCTTGGAGGAGGAGGGGGGGAGGAGGAGGAAGAAGGGCCTCCCGAACTCCATCTGTGTTCACATTTGGGCATATTGAGTATTCATGCCAAGTTTGGTTCAATTCCATTGTTGCAAGAGTTTGGGATGCTCTTTGTTTGTGTGTTAACTATAAATCCCAGAAACTGTAACTCCCAAATGTCAAGGTCTATTTCCCCTGAACTCCACCTGTGTTCACATTTGGGCATATTGAGTATTCATGCCAAGTTTGGTTCAATTCCATTGTTGCAAGAGTTTGGGATGCTCTTTGATTGTGTGTTAACTATAAATCCCAGTAACTGTAACTCCCAAATGTCAAGGTCTATTTCCCTCGAACTCCATCTGTGTTCACATTTGGGCATATTGAGTATTCATGCCAAGTTTGGTTCAATTCCATTGTTGCAAGAGTTCAGGATGCTCTTTGTTTGTGTGTTAACTATAAATCCCAGTAACTGTAACTCCCAAATGTCAAGGTCTATTTCCCCTGAACTCCATCTTTGTTCACATTTGGGCATATTGAGTATTTATGCCAAGTTTGGTTCAATTCCATTGTTGCAAGAGTTTGGGATGCTCTTTGATTGTGTGTTAACTATAAATCCCAGAAACTGTAACTCCCAAATGTCAAGGTCTATTTTCCCTGAACTCCATCTGTGTTCACATTTGGGCATATTGAGCATTCATGCCAAGTTTGGTTCAATTCCATTGTTGCAAGAGTTCAGGATGCTTTTGTTTGTGTGTTAACTATAAATCCCAGAAACTGTAACTCCCAAATGGCAAGGTCTATTTTCCCAAACTCCAACTGTGTTCCCATTTGGGCATATTTATTAATTATTTTATTTATTTATTAAGTTCAACTTAATATACCGCTCTCTCTGGAGCCCAGAGCGGTTTACAGAGTTAATAACAGGTAAAACACATAAAATATTGAGTATTCATGCCAAGTTTGGTCCTGATCCAACATTGTTTGAGTCCACAGTGCTCTCTGGATATAGGTGAACTACAATTCCAAAACTCAAGGTCAATGTCCACCAAAGTCTTATAGCATTTTCTCTGGTTATGGGAGTTCTGTGTGGGAAGTTTGTGTCTTTCTGCCTTTCCTGCCAGGATATCTATGTTGTGTTCATCGAAACAGGCCCAGGTTTCACACTGAGTGTATAAATACATTTAAAAACATATTAACTATATGTATGACTGTGTTAGAGTGTCATTTTGTGTCATTTTGGTTGGTGGTGTGCCAACCACATCATCCAACATCATGACTAGAACTGATGGGATATGTGATACAATAATAACTTAAAGATTCACATCTGGCGAGTCAACATTTACGAAAGCTACACCGATGCAATTGATTTTTTGAAGTTGGGATTAACAATTTCATTTAGACCAGTGTTTCTCAACCTGCGGGTCGGGACCCCCAGGGGGGTCGCGAGAGGGTTTCAGAGGGGTCACCAAAGACCATCAGAAAACATATATTTCTGATGGTCTTAGGAAGCCCATTGGCAGAGAAGGTTGAAGATCTCTCCGCTTGTCCTTCTTTCTTTTGGAAACAGACTGCGAATGTTCCCACCTAAAGCTCTCCTCTGCTGTGATTGGCAGGCCTCCCTGCCAAGGGGAGAGCTGTTTCTGAGGCTCCAAGTGGGGAGGAGAGAGCAGGCATGCTTGGCGCATGGCAGCATGACGCGCATGTGTGGGTGAGGGGAGAGTGTGTGAGGTGGGATGGAGGCTCACGCAAGCTAGTTCCTTCAAGGCATGAGAGTTCTGTGTAGGAAGTTTGACCCAATTTTATCATTGGTGGGATGCAAGGGTCTCTTTGATTGTAGGTAAACTATAAATCCCAGCAATTACAACTCCCAAATGTCAAGATCTATTTTCCCCAAACTCCACTAGTGTTCACATTTGGGTATATTGAGGATTTGTGTCAAGTGTGGTCCGGATGCATCATTGTTGAGTCCATAGTGCTCTCTGGATGTAGGTGAACTACAACTCCCAAACTGAACGTCAATGCCCACCAAACCCACCCAGTATTTGTTATTGGTCATGGGAGTTTTGTGTACCAAGTTCGGTTCAATTCAATTGTTGGTGAATTCAGAATGCTCTTGATTGTAGGTGAACTATAAATCCCAGCAACTACAATTTCTAAAATGACAAAATCAACCCCCACCACCACCACCAAAAAATTATAGTTTTGAAGTAGCAATGAAAATAATGTTATGGTTAGGGGTCTCCACAACATGAGGAACTGTATTAAGGGGTCGCCGCATTAGGAAGGTTGAGAAACACTGATTTAGACCAATACATTGACATGAAGTCATCAAAAGTGGGACACATTCAGGCTGGTTCATTGACTAGCACTATGGGTAAAGGGCTGTGTTACAATAGAAGGAATAGGTGAAGAGTAGCACCACTATTGTGAAGGAGTTTGAATATTAGGTGAGCCGTGGAAGCGTGCTGGATGACCTTGGGCAAGTCACATTCTCTCAGCCTCAGAGGAAAACAATGAGAAAACTCTCCGAACAAACCTCACCAAGAAAACGCCACGAGAGGTTCACTTAACGGCCACCATAACTCAGAAACAAACCGAAGGCAAACATCAGCAACAGCAACAAAGGTGAAATGAAGACAGAGACTCCAAGGCTGGGATCAGAGTGGAAGACTGAGAGATGGATTTGGAAATTTCTAATAACATTCCAACCTCAAAATCGCTGAACAAGCTCATTTCCCTTCCGGCGAGGTCTAAAGGTAGCAGTGTAATCATACTTAGGGCCTCGCGCTGCAAGTCGCGGTGCCGCTCTTTCGGAATTTCAATCGCTTTTCCATTTGCAAAGCTGCATTTAAAAAACACGTTATTAAAATGGATCCTTGCTAGTTTATGGTAATTAAAAGCAATAAATATCTGCACACAATGCTGTGGACCTTGAATAGCCAATGGGTCAATAATGTCTCCCTGGTGAAGTTGGATCATAAATTGTGGTTCCTAAATAGAAATAGAAGCTCTCTCTTTCTCACTTCCCTCCTCTCCCTCTTTTCTCCCTCCTTCCCTCCCCCTTCTCTCTTTCTTATTAATTTAATGAATTTGGTGACTGTGGAGGGATATTTGAAAGGCAAACAGTTTCCAGATGAAACCTTGGATTTGCTGGACGTAATCAACTAGAGTTGCGCATGGATATGTTTTCTTATGGTACCTTTGGGAGCCTGTAATGGTATGGGCCCTGTAGCACAGCAGTTCTCTTTCGTGCCTGGGGGGCAAGGGGCAGAACCAGGGGCCCCACTTGCAGTAGGGCCAGCAGCGGCTGAGATAGATTCTGAAGAGGATTTGGAGGGCCTGGAAGGAGATTTTGCCATTGCTGGGCCTTCTTCTCCCACAGAAAGTTTGGCATGAGATGAAGGCTGGCCTGATCCTTACGAGGATATGGAAAGCCAGGTGCAAAGTGAAAGCAGTGATAGCGAATAGGCATGTTTTAGAATCCTAAAATGGCGATTCTTATATCAAATGGGGGATTTTTTTATTAGTATATCAAAGACTTACAAAAATTTCCCAAAAATTCGGAAATGTAACTTAAGTACTAACGAAATTCGTTAGAAATTGTATGCCAGAGCATGCGCATTCAGATGGTTTTGTTTACAACTCCCAGAAATCCTAACAGCTGGTAAATTGGCTGGGTGGTCTGGGAGTTGTAGGCCAAATCTTGAATAAACCACTCTGAAGTCTTGATGGGACTCTCCACTTAGGAAGGGGGAGGGAGGGAGGGAGGAGGGAGGGAGGGGGGTTTCTATTCTTGGAAGCAGGAAATGTAAGGGAGGAGGAGCCCCCCCCCCCCGCACACCGCACTGCCTCTCTCTCACCCCGATCCTGAGGGAGCGCGGGCGCAAGTTTGCCCAGGCTGAGAGGAAAGGAAGAGGCCTGAGGCTGTGAGGAATGGTGGGAGTTGAAGTCCAAAACACGTACCTGGAGGGCTGCAGCTGGCCCCTGCGATGGGGCATGGCAGAGCAACGGGGAAGAGAAGCATCTGAGAGAGCGCAGGGAGAGAGAGGAGGAGAAGCGTGTGTGTGTGTGTGTGTGTGTGTGAAGCAGGCCCCTGCGATGGGGCATGGCAGCAGAGCAACGGGGAAGAGAAGGAGGGGGGGGGGAGCCTGGAGGACTACACTTTCCAGAATGCACTGCCTAACCTACCTAGTCACTTCCAGTTCCTCATAGAAATGCGGGAAAAAGAAGAAGCTGAATGAAGGCGGGAAGGAAATGAGGGGGAGAAGACAGGGAGAAGTGAGTAGTACAATAATTAAATTAATACTTAAGAATTTCTTACGATCCTAACGGAAATTGTTGGCCTCACGGACCGTAAAAGGAAGTCTACTTCTGGGATCACGGCAGCAATACGTAAAACCTCAAAAGTCCCATTACATACGAATCTCTTACGAATCCTTTTAATTTCCGTTTCATTTTTTTCTCATGCCTAATAGCGAAGCTTATGAACGGCCGGGAGGGAGAGGTTCCCAAGAAAGAATGCATGAAGACCTGGAGGAGGGTGGCTGGGAAGAAGATATGGAAGCCGGCTCTCACGGAGATAGAGAACCAGGTGCTGGGAGACAAGGTCGAACCTTCGATAGGAGACGGAGCATTGAGGCTAGCAGGAGGGGCTGGTTTCATAGCCTAGACAGGCCAAGGTCCCAGAGCAGAGATTGGAGACGAAGAAGCCTAGAGAGTCGGGGACCTCGGCAGAAAGATTAAGTATAGGATCCGTGGGAACGGATCCTCAGTACTTCGGCCACGTCTCATCTGAGCAGACGTGTAGCGAAGCTCGACTACGGAGCTAAGGTTGGCTAGTGGCCTATTCAAGCCTTGTTTTGTATCTTGCAACCTTGCTTTGTTCCTTTGATCCGCTTTGCTGAGCGGAGCCTTGCCAAGCCTTTGGAAACTTACCGAGTTGTTTTAGACAATTGATCACCTTTTGCCTTTGGATTTGCTTTTGCTATTTTTATGGACAATTTACCTTTTGAACTGTTTTCTATATATTCAATAAAGTAGTTAGCCTTCATAACGTCTCTGTGTGTGTGATTAAGGGGCCGGTTAAGTCCGTGCATCGTGACAGGCCCTCCCGGTATGAAAACCCGCTCGACACGAAAGCAAGCGGGAGCCAATTTCAGCTCTTCCTCTCCTATTTGGCATCATAGCTGAATCTTTTTTGTAAAAAAAAAAATCCTTGATTTTCCTGATTTTTTAAATTTATTTAGAGGGACTGACTGGGAGTTGAGGACCTGAGTGTCGGAGGGTGGGATGCGAACGTTTGGGGACTTAGAAAGTCACCCTTTTAGTTTCTTTTGCACCTTCTATTCCTCTACTTCAGAAAATACTTCTATAATATTAATTATTATTTATTTATTTGTCATATTTCTATACCGCCCCTCTCAGCCCAAAGGCGACTCGCAACGGTTTACACAAGGCAGTCTCTGCCCTCCAATACAACACAAGCAAACAACCCAAAAGATAACCACATAACAACAAATTAGCAATTAAAACATACAATTGCAGTCTCAGCGTCATGTTGAAATCACTTTCCGTCACATCGTTGTCATTCCATATATCTAATTAACCGTTATATTTCATCAGCAAATGCCTGCTCAAACAGCCAGGTCTTGACTTTCTTGCGAAATGTCAGGAGGGAGGGGGCCGATCTGATGTCACTAGGGAGGGCGTTCCAAAGCCGAGGAACCACCACTGAAAAGGCCCTGTCTCTCGTCCCCGCCAGTCGCGCCTTGGAAGAAGGCGGGACCGAGAGCAGGGCCCCTCCGGATGATCTTAAACATCTCGATGGTTCATAGGGAGAGATGCGTTTGGACAGGTAAGTTGGACCCGAACCGTTTAGTGTTTCAAAGGCTAAAGCCAGCACTTTGAATTGTGCCCGGTAGCAAACTGGCAGCCAGTGGAGCTGGCACAACAGGGGAGTTGTATGCTCTCTGAATGCCGCTCCTGTTATCAACCTGGCTGCTGTCCGTTGGACTAGTTGCAGCTTCCAAACAGTCTTCAAAGGCAACCCCACATAGAGAGCGTTGCAGTAATCTATACGGGATGTAACCAGAGCGTGGACCACCGTGGCCAAGTCAGACTTCCCAAGGTACGGGGGCAGCTGGCGCACAAGTTTTTACTGTGCGAATGCTCCCCTGGTCACCGCCGAGACCCGGGGCTCCAGGCTCAGTGATGAGTCCAGGATCACTCCCAGACTGCGAACCTGCGCCTTCAGGGGGAGTGTCACCCCATCAAGCACAGGCTGTAACCCTATACCCTGTTCGGCCTTACGACTGACCAGGAGTACCTCTGTCTTGTCTGGCTATAGTTTCAATCTGTTAGCCCTCATCCAGTCCGTTACAGCGGCCAAGCACCGGTTCAGGACTTGAACAGCCTCCTTAGTAGCAGGTGGGAAGGTGTGACAGAGTTGGACATCATCTGCGTACAGATGACACCGCACCCCGAAACTTTAGGCCAAAAAGAGAAGCTTACCTCTCCTCTAGAGCAGTGTTTCCCAATCAGTGTGCCGTGAGCGATCATCAGGTGTGCCGTGGGAAATGGGAACCTCCAATCCCCTTTCTTCCCCCTCCTGCCGAACACTTTTTCTTCTCCACTCGGACTCCCTTCTTCCCAGCCTCGCTCTGCTCACTTTGCCTCACTTCCTGGGGCAAGTCTGCACACCCATCTCCCCTCCCCTCCTGAACACGCTCATGCTGCCCCCTCGGATAAGAATGGCGACAGAAGCGGCAGCGTGAGCAAAGCGAGGCAAAGTGAGCAGAGCGAAGCTGAAAATAAGGGAGCCCGAGTGGAGAAGAAAAAGTAAGTGTTTGGCAGGAGGGGGAAGAAAGGGCGCGAAGGGGAAGGGGGAGGAAGAGGTCTCTGTCGAAAGCTGGCATGGGCAAACTTGGACCTTCCAGGTGTTTTGGACTCCAACGCCCACCATTCCTAGCAGCCTCAGGCCCTTTTCCTTTCCCCTCCTCAGCCACTTAAGCAGGAAAGGGCCTCAGGCTGTTAGGAATGGTGGGAGTTGGAGTCCAAAGCACCCAGAGGGCCAAAGTTTCCCCATGCCTGCTTTAGGGACCTTAAAGTGGTGAGCCTCCTTCCAACATTGTGATTCTGATAGAAAACAAACAACAACATAACATAACATTGTTTGAATCCACAGTGCTCTCTGGGTTTAGGTGAACTACAACTTCCAAACTCAAGGTCAATTCCCAAGCAAACCCTTTCAGTACTTTCTGTTGGTAATGAGAGTTCAATCTGCGAAGTTTGGTTCAATTCCATTGTTGCAAGAGCTCAGGATGCTCTTTGATTGTGTGTTAACTAGAAATCCCAGAAACTGTAACTCCCAAATGTCAAGGTCTATTTCCCCTGAACTCCACCTGCGTTCACATTTGGGCATATTGAGTATTCATGCCAAGTTTGGTCCTGATCCAACATTGTTTGAGTCTACAGTGCTCTCTGGATATAGGTGAACTACAACTCCAAAACTCAAGGTCAATGCCCACCAAACTCTTATAGTATTTTCTCTTGGTTATGGGAGTTCTGTGTGGGAAGTTTGTGTCTTTCCAGGATATCTATGTTGTGTGCATCAAAACAGGCCCAGGTTTCACACTGAGTGTATAAATACATTTTAAAACATATTAACTATGTGTATTACTGTGTTAGAGTGTCATTTTTGTCATTTTAGTTGGTGGTGTGCCCCAGGATTTTGTAAGTGTAAAAAATGTGCCGTGGCTCAAAAAAGGTTGGGAAAAACTGCTCTAGAGCAGAAAGTAGAAACAGTTTTAAGGAAGCAAATCCTCAAGCAGAAAGGAGATTGTAGCTTCTTAGGCAAGAGAGGGGATTTTTAAGGTAGTCCAGGGAGGATAGCTCCATTTAGCTCTTGGTCACTACTCTGCCTTCCGTGGGTCTCCTAAAATGCTTTGGAAAGCCAAAGGCCTGATGAAATCACCAGTCCTTTGGCTTTCCAAAGTCCTTCCAAAAAAAGGAGAGTGATGGGGCCTGTCTTAGTTCCCTAGCCCAATGTTTCCCAACCCTTTTTGAGCTGTGGCACACTTTTTACATTTACAAAATCCTGGGGCACGCCACCAACCAAAATGACACAAAATGACACTCTAACACAGTAATACATATAGTTATACACTCAGTGTGAAACCTGGGCCTGTTTCGATGAATTCAACATAGATATCCTGGCAGGAATGGCAGAAAGACACACAGAACTCCAATAACCAAGAAAAAATGCTATAAGAGTTTGGTGGGCATTGACCTTGAGTTCTGGAGTTGTAGTTCACCTATATCCAGAGAGCACTGTGGACTCAAACAATGTTGTATCAGGACCAAACTTGGCATGAATACTCAATATGCCCAAATACGAATGCAGATGGAGTTCAGGGAAATTCGACCTTGGCATTCGGGAGTTGTAGTTGCTGGGATTTATAGTTCCCCTACAATCAAAGAGCATTCTGAACCCAACCAATGATAGAACTGGGCCAAACTTCCCACACAGAACCCCCAGGAGGCAAGAGGAGGTCTCTACTTGGGGAAATGTTCTTATGTTCTTATGTTCACATGTTCTTATGTTCTTATGTAAAGGGAGGCGGGCCTTCCCAATGCATGGAGAGGGAGAGACGAAGTAGGCACAGGGTGGGGAAGGGGGTGTTTGTAATGTTGTGCCTTTATCGAGGTAGGTTTCTTAAGGTTTTTGCACTTCAACACACTAGACTCTTCCCCCCCCCCCCTTCCCGGAGGTTCCAATTTCCCACGGCACACCTGATGATCGCTCACAGCCAGGGCCGTAGCCAGGATTTTGATTCGGGGGCTGAGTTGGTTCGGGGCTGAGACTGGGTGGAAGAGGGTCTACCCTAGCAAACCTTTTGTATTGTTATCCCAATAACCCCATTAATGTGGGATATAATGAGTATGGTGATCAGATCATGATATAAATAAACATAACAGTTTAAATAATGTACCAGTAAGGCTTTTTCGCGGACCACCCTGAGAATTTCGGGGGTGAAGCCTAGCCCCCTGGCTACATGCCTGCTCACGGCACACTAGTGTGCCCCAGCACACTGGTTGGGAAACACTGCCCTAGAGAGAGTGTTCCAGAGGTGAGGGGCCACCACCGAGAAAGCTCTCTCCCTCGTCCCCACCAACCATGCTTGAGATGGTGGCGAGAGCAAGAGGAGGGCCTCCCTGGTAGATCTTACATCTCTTGACACTCCCTGCTCCTTTACATTTTAGGCGTCCAACCATGGCCTCTTGTCACACTCAAGCCAGTGAAATGCTTCTCCGACAGATGAAGACCCCCAGTCAAACTTGGATGTTTATGCCTGCAAACGCAGAGCGCAGCAGCAGTACTCCGAGAAATTAATTTGAGTTCTTTTAATTATAATTTTCATCTTCCATACACAAAACACCCTCAGATACACATGCACCAGCTGTCCAGAAGAGGGGAGAAAAAAGAGCTGTAGGTTGCTTTCCACTTAAGATTAATTAAAGTCAGAAAGTCACTCAGCAATTACCAATTGGCCATTCTAAGCACTGAGGGGTTGAGAAATTAGATTTCCAGGAAATTACAGCTTGTGGGCCCAAACATATGGTTGTCCAATAAAACCGTCACATTCCTTAGACCGCAACATGCTGTCGGCTTCCTCGTTCTCCTCCTCTCGGCTTATAACGTGGTGTGATTTATTTTAGTTTTTACCGCCTCCTTTAATCACAGAATCCTTTGCATGGAGTGAGACAAGTGGGAAGCCATTTGGGGGGAAATTGGGAAAGAAAATGAGGAGATTTGGGCAGAAGGGTGTGCCTGACAGATAAACCAAGAGGAAAAGAATCACGGGAATAAGCAGGAACCAGGGGGATAACGTTCGCTAAGGATATGGGAAGAAATAATTGCTTTCTCAAAGTGCAAGGCTGGAGATTTTGGCCAAGTTCGAGGAAGCAAACTTTGAAGTTGAACTACACAAAAAGAAGTAAATGTTGCATCTCGTTCAGGCCCGGATTCTCTTGATAGATGCAATTAGAGTCGGCTTGTTGAAACAACAGTATTATTTACTAGGCATGAGAAAAAAGTTATGAAAATGATTCGTTTCAGTAAGAAATTAAGAAATGCTACTTTCGAGTATTTCCGCACCTGGAACGCCAACCAGGAAGTGGACTTTCTTTTAGAACTTCGGGCCAGGATTTTCTTAAGTGTCGTTATTAGGTTGTAAGGGGCACCTCCTTCTCTCTCACCACCCTCCCGCCTCACTTGCCAATAAGTATTATGGCAAGGCAAGCCCTAAACTCACTCCTTCTTTCGGCTGGAAGGAAGCCTGGAAAAAATGTAAACAGAGAGGATTACTCAGAAGTAAATCTGCAAAGGAGGGCACTTTGGATGAAGGGCCCTCCCTTGTGGATTTACTTGAGTAAACCTCTCTGTTTACATTTTTCCAGGCTTCCCTGCCTCTCCTGCCCTGCCAGGATCTAAAGCATCAAAGAGTATTGGGGTGAGAAACCAACCTAATGTATAATAGAATGAATGCTACTGTAAGTGCCTAATATTATAAGTAATCCAACTGGTCATACCTACATTCCATGCACATGCAATAATACAGCAGTAATAACAATAACAAGAGGTAAAATTCAAACCGAAGTATTCTGACTGGTCTCTCCTCATGCGGTGCAAACGGGCTCTTCTCTTATTAGCCCGGAAATTAGCCCGGGAAAAGCCAGCGTTTGCTGCTTGGGAGCACACACATACATATTCTTGGGAGGGGATTTGCTGCAGAATCCGGGCTCATAGAGAAGATTCTGCGCAAATCCCTCCCAAAGAATATGTATGTGTGTGCACCCAAGCAGAAAACGCTAGCTTTCCTGGCTCTGAGAGAAGAGCCCGTTTGCACCGCATGAGGGAGGGACCAGTCAGAATACTTCGGTTTGAATTTTACTCTTCTTATACCCATTGTTATTACTGCTGTATTATTGCATGCACGGAATGTAGGTATATGACAGCCTGGGCAAACTTGGGCCCTCGCTCCTCGGGATCGGGGTGAGAGAGAGGCAGCGAGGAGCGAGGGGGCTCCTCCTCTTTTCTTTGCTGCTTCAAAGAATAGAATACCCCCTCCCTCCCTCCTTCCCTCCCTCCCTCCTTCCTCCCTCCTTCCTATTTGGAGAGTCCCATCTAGAATTCAGTGTGATTTATTCAAGTTTTGGTTTGTTAACTCCCAGAAATCCCAGCCAATTTACCAGCTGTTAGGATTTCTGGGAGTTGTAGGCCAAAAACCATCTGAATGCGCATGCGCCTGGCATATGAACTACTAACGAATTTAGTTAGTAATTAAGTTACATTTAGAAATTTTTGGAATTTTTTGTAAGTCTTCCTATTACTAATCAAAAAATCCCCCCCCATTAGATTTTCGATGATTGCTATTTTGGGGTTCTAAACCATGCCTATTATTTACCCATTCTAGTATTGATTT
The DNA here is from genome assembly GCA_030556195.1 of Anolis apletophallus. Taxonomy (NCBI): domain Eukaryota; kingdom Metazoa; phylum Chordata; class Lepidosauria; order Squamata; family Anolidae; genus Anolis; species Anolis apletophallus. The sequence goes on along the minus strand of JARBWK010001115.1, from coordinate 252 downwards.
GATGGGTCCCCTGGCCAGGGCGAAACCCTACGACCCGCGGGGGGCAGATCTGGCCCGCCAGCAGGTTCTGTCTGGCCCGGGAGAACCGGAGGAGGGCGTCAGGTGGGGCCAAGAGGAAGGGGTGCTCTGTGGGGCCTGTGTCGGCAGTATCACAATGCTGGGTCCTGGCCCGGCCCCTAAAACACACACACAGAGACAATGATCAGTTAACTATTTATTGAGTAATAAAGAACAGGTGAAAAGTAAATTGTC